>JAGVSQ010000440.1:0-39773 GCA_022683975.1 Rhyacophila evoluta | reverse complement strand
AACCGTCACTGTGTTGCTGAGTGGTTGCTCTATAGCGTGACCGTAAAGAGGTTAAGCTAACAATTCAAAAATGAATGTACAAGGATTAACAATAGTGAGTGATCTTCTAGCTATCAAGAACTACACAATTGTTTTATTTAAAGTTCACATATATTATGTTTAAAAAGAATGTGTGAATTAAATCATTTAAGCTCATTGAAGATAGGGTTAAAAAAATTGCATATTGTTAATAATTAGTTCTAAAAAAATTCGGGAATAATTTATAATTGCTGTCTATATACTTTGTTTTTGAATATGCAAGACGGTTGGATTGTTTTACACCGAGCACTTTAATTTTGTTGCTACGAGCACTGGTTACACCTGTCATCGGTTAAAATATTTTTTCTATTAAATTAATTCAACTTACAAGAAATAAAATGGCATTCACGAATGGCATTTGCCAAATAAAGTGATTTACATTTACACATATGTTCACCTTCACATATTAATATTTTGGTACATCAGTAGGATTCGATAAAATAAATTTTATGTATTTGATATTGAAATTCTTACAAATAAGTATAATATAAAAGGTATGTATGTATTCAACTATTAAGTAACAAGTACAGTATATCCAGAATTTTAAGTTAATGTGGCCCCGAATGTCGAATGTGAATACATGGCAAGATTTCTATAACAGTGTGTCCCGCATTGTACTGTAAGCAAATCTTTTAACTGCCTATGCAAAGTGTATATCGAGTAATTTTATTATTTTAAGCATCCTTACAGTGCCATTATCGTGTAACATAAATGTCACACCCACCATAATGGATTCATATTTATCCATAAGTGTTTAGGATTGGTAAACACAATATTCAATGACTTAAAAAAGGTTCTCGACGCCTTTCTCAGAAAAAAAACAAAATGTATTTCACCAGTATAGGACATATTTTTAAATAGTATTGGAAGTGCACACTGTTCTTTCACCGATAATACCAACACTTTTTTTAGGTAACGTGTTATTATATATTAAAGATAACATGCAACATTGAACTTGGTTCGGCCGTGTGCTATGTATGTCTAAACAAGGTCTCAACCATATACAAGTATTTCAACGTAATTGAGGTCTGCCAAATACCATTGATAGAAGCGTACCCAGTAGGCTTTAATTATGACATTGGCTTGTAGAATATGACAGAATATACAAGTGACTTGAATTCTTGGCTCAGTGGAGTCAAAATTCCTCTCCGAAAGAAGAAATACTAGTTCTATTTTGTGAATTTTCTAATCACTTACGATATTATTAACACAAAATTTATTTCAGAAGTGATTACAGTTTGGTAACAGAGTTCGTTCTGCGAGTAGCTTCATGTGTTAATATTCTTGGATATATTTTAGGCTGGCTGTACTGGCGTTCCAGTGTTGACAGCTTAATACTGCTCAGGTCTCCATTTGGTCGTGTGCAGTTGGTGTCCACTTGGGAGTGCGAGAAGTTTACAAAAACCTAAGAATAAAGAAAATAAAATTTCATATTATATCTAAATATTTACATTCACAATGAAAAATACTTTTTTTGAATTCAAATGGTTTTAACAACAGTACCAAAATATAAAAAAATGTGTGCGAGTAATTTTTATTAGTTTTCGACGAAGGTAATTGACATTATTTCAGGTCAATTTAGTGGATTGGAGGATTAAATAATTCAGTACTATTTTTTGGTAAGATGGTTTGTAGTCGGTAGAGGCTGGCAGGTGACAGAGAATCCCGAAGGCGTCATGTGGTGGCCATATGCTCCGCATAGGGAGTGTATATGGCAGAGAGAGAGTACTATGTTACTATTGTGTATAGGTTTACTTAGCAATGATGGTACAATAAATATCTACGTTAGTGATATATATTCTATTTATAATAATCTCATTTTATAATATGATTGGTTTCACTTGAATTGTTTTAATATTATAAATTGACTATCCACTGAGGACAGATGTTCAACAAAGTCATTTGAATTTAGTAAATTTATTGAAAGAGAAAATATTATAAAACAAATACATTACAATTTCGGATCATGTTAACTAATTGCCAAATTTGATTAATTTGTGTAATATAAAAAAAACAAAAACCTGATCGAGTGAGCTCTGATTGATAGAATAGTCGACGATGTTGAGCTTTCCAGTGATGGTTGCCAGCCCTGCGAAAATTTGGCTACCCGGCAGGTGGATGAGGAACTGTGCTGTGCAGTAGTGGAAAGTTTGCAGTTCACTTCCTGGGAACACTTCTGTGACCAGCGTCAGCAGCTCACTCCGCTGGGAGGGGCTCTCTAGCCGGATTGATACTAAATAGCCACCGCCAAATCTGAAGAGGAATAATAATATATCAATTGAGGGAGTAAAATGGAATTTAACTTTGAATTCAAAACTGTAAAAAATTGGTAGACTTTCATATGAATCATGAGTGTATATTTTCCCATCGTTTATGTATAAATAATACTAAGATGGCCACAGTTACTTTTGAATTTAGAAATTTAATATTATATCGAATGTCTATTGTGATTTACTCACCTGCGTTTGAGATGATGTGGTGGTCCCATGGCCTGGAAGCGACCATGACTAGTGAGTGCCGCAACATGACAAAGTGCTTCACAATCACTGAGACTATGAGTGCTTAGTAGGAGCGCTCGCCCCGCATCCGTCGCTCGACGTAAAACTGCACCCGTACGACCACGAGACGCCGGGTCCATACCACTAGAGGATACAAAAAAATTTAACAATAAAGTATCCAAAATGGTGAAATATCAATCTTAGACGATAGAATATCATATGCATATTTGAGGTGGTATATATTACCACTTTTAAAATAAAAATATTTTGAATATGTTTCTTTTAAGGCGAAGTTAACATTGAATTGAGCCTACCTAAATGTGCCCTTCATCCACCCACCCCGTCCTTACACCTGGTCTTAATCAAGTGTATCCCAGAGTTTTGATATCGAAAAGCGATCTACATATTATTTGACGGGAATGACCCGGGAGTATATATAAATTAGAGTTAGGTTCTCACGCACATAAGTGTGCTGAAGTTGGAAGAAATAGAATGAGAAGAAAAAGGTAATTAAAAAATTGGTTCGAGCCTGTCCAGGTGTTGTGGATGCCTCATGAAAATTTTAACCCAACCTATCTTTTTTAAAGTTTGAAATGGTTTTGGCATCTTGGAAGGCTGTTAAGAAATTTACAGTCGTTTTTATTGCCTTGTACTTTGATTATTTATTAAAGTATACATTGAGAATAAATTTGGAGCATATTTCCAGACAATATGAGTTTAAAAGTAAAGTCACATTCTGTTATATATTTCAGATTGAATGTGTATTCTGGGGTTCTATTCTACAATTAAGTTGTTGCACCTGGTTGGTTCATCCAGCAGCACCAGAGGAGCGTGTCCAAGAAGAGCAATAGCTGTACATAATTTCCGTTTATTGCCTCCGCTAAGAGTGAACACACGCTGACTAGCATATCTCTTCAAATCGAATTCTTCTAATGCTTTATTGATACTCTGTAAAAAGAATAATAGGATTTCATAATCGTCAAACACACTTTCATTAAATAAGAGAAGATAGATAACGGGAAAAATCAAGTTGTAAAACCTAAGTATATTGAATGATATTATTTACAAACTATAGTTGCTTAAAATTTAAAAGAATGAATAGTTAAGTAGAAGATGTTCAAGTCACATGGTAACAAACAAAAGAAAAATGCGATTGAAATTTTAATGAAACAAATTATCATTTAGTATGAGTTTTATATTGTTAAGACTGTAATATGAAATTTAAATACTTACATGGTATACACTAAATCTTTCCTGATTACTAGATTATTGAAAAATATTTAAAAGCTAAATTTGGACACTGATTCGACATTTTCAGCTTACACCCTTTTGATCGTAAGTGTTTTAAGTTGTATTCATATTATCCAATAAAAGCTATTTGAAAAATTAGAGGTACGTCCTTTTTCCTTTTCACAGTTGATATTTATTATTTGGAAGTCGAATGAAAAGTTATTTGAATGAATTCTTACCTTTTTAGGGTTCTTAATGCCTCTTAATTTGCAATAAAACTGCAAGTGTTCAGTTAATGTTAGAAGAGGATCCAAAGCGTCATTTTGTGGACAGTACGCTAGAGATAAAAAAATAGATTAATTGTGAGCATTTATTCAAAATAATATTGTCAAACAAATAGTAACAATTTTTTTATAGGTGCTATCATGTAAAACTGTTATATGGTCTACATGGGTATAGAATAAGAGTATAATTTGTAGAATAGGAAAGTAGATATTGTGATGAGTTTTTGAGTGTTTGAGTGACTATTGAGAAAGTTTATCTATATTCAAGGAAAAGAGGCTTAGTTAAAATTATAAGTTGTATAAAATGTGTCCCATCTATTTAACAGAGTATCATTCATAAAGTTGATTAAGAATGAGGTATTTTATCTCAAATATATTCATGCGGCAATAGAATATTGGTCGAGTAATTTTACCAATGGATCCATCGCAAAGTTCCTGCTGTGAGACTCGTTTCCCTGAGAGGAAAATATGACCTGCAGTCGGTTGAAGTTCTCCAGTGAGCATTTTGAATGTTGTCGACTTTCCCGCACCATTAACACCAAGTAGACCCAAACACTGAAAAGAATGGTGTTTTTATTTTCTATTGATCAAAATGGCAACATTGTCTTTGGTTTTTACTAGAAGATTTTTGATTAATGGCAATAAATCAAAAATATGATTAAAACTTTTGTCTATTAATATTACAAACGAATTCATAATATGGAAACTTTAGTTCAATAAATTTCAGGATAGTATAATACAAATAGCCTGTTTGAAATGAATGCGTATTAAGGGTTAGAAGAAATTCCAACAATACCTGTCCACTCTTGATCCCAAATGTAAGATTATGAACTGCGACCCGCGTGCCCAAAATGGCATTGTACTCCTTTCTCAGTGACAAAGTTTGCATGACATCATTTTCAGGCAGCTTCGAAACGTAATCTTGTATTCTCTCTCCACCGTTTATTTTGGAAGGATGTGATTGAGCCTCAACTGGAATGTGAGAGATGTTATAATGCGCTTTCATTGTAGATAGTTCGACTCGGTATCTTTCTGTCGCCACATCGCAATCTTCAGGTTCATCTATTACTCCTTCAGTAGACTGCTTGTTTAGTCTAAAACATTAAATATTTGTCTAGTCAATATTATATGCACAATGTCTTGATGAAGAATGTATTATAGGAAAATTATATGTATGACAAAATTTTAGTATGAGGGGATGAGAGCTATCTAAGATAATTGTTGAAAAAGTTTAGTAGCGGAAGAAGTCCAGACCAGAATGGTTTTCTAGGAAGCAAATACATCTTTTATAAAACTGGTTCACTCAAAACAATAGTGATGAGGTGTTTGCAGAATGCATAAAGTAGTTTTTGTATCGGATGACGTACTTCATCAGTGAGCAGTCCTATTGAATATACAATCAATAGATTGCTTCAATCAATTCATGTAAAGTATGATATTATGTATCAATATAAGAACATTTATTAAGTAGTGTGAAGAAATCGTTTTGGTTGCTTTGGTTGAAAGTGAGTGAGTTTGCCTATGAAATGGGGGGGGGATATGTTTTTATGGTAATGTTATATTCTTGTCATTGGTGTGTTATACAAAATAGTTATTGAAAATTATTTATTATATATGACAATACAAAACTATACATATAAATCAGTGGAATAAATGAATAATCATAAAATGGATAGTTCTACCGAACTAACATAACACATAAATAATACATGCTTGTAATTAATCATGATGGAATCACTAATAATATAAAAAAAAAAACTTACAATCGATCGAAAAGCTTGGCTTCAATTGCCAAGTTGATGAGAAAGAAACCGATTGCAGTTACGACAAGGGCGAGGCATTGGTGTCCCCCGACATTGAAGCCAAGCGGTGCTTCGTAAGTGTCCATTCCAAACCGCTGCAAGATATCTGCCTGGATTGTGTTTTTTGACATTTCTACAAGAGCATCTCCAAGAGCAAATTGAGGCCATACCATAAACAATTTTTGAAGCACGCGACGAACTGTGCTCATTAACTGTAAACAAATATTGAACCCCATAATAGACAATTCCATTTGACTCTATTCATAGTACAATTTGAAAATATATGTCAATATCAACAGCCAAAACTACTTTAAGTATATATAATGATCTGTACTGACATACCTTAGTAGATAAAAACATTACTATAATAAGACCAACACTGAAAAGAATGGTTTTTTTTATTTTCTTTTGATCAAAATGTCCAAACCAAAGATAATGGTTTTTGCGGAAAGATTTTTGATTAATGGCAATAAAACAAAAATTTAATTAAAAGACAAAGTTTTGTAATTTTCCTCATATCTCAGTACATAAATGTCCCAATTGAAAAAACTGATCATGATGCTTAGATATAAAAATATATGGAAACATATTAAATACTGACACATATTTTGAAAGATGGTATAAACCATTAATGGCTGCACAAAAAAAAATGTATACATACTGAGTTGAGTAATTGGCTGATAACATCATCATGATGTAGAGATTCATATGTTCAACGTTTAAAGCAGACATGTGTGAAAAATTTAGTAGATATTAAATAACTTACGTCTGATGATGATAAAATATCGATGATTAGCAGAATAGTTAGTCCAACAGCAGCCATAAAGACATTGCAACAGAATATTATCATGTTGGCCAAACTGCCGTCGTTGAATAGTTTCTCTAGCAGGTACACCAATGAAGAACTTGAAAAACTTTATAAGAACATGATTCAAATTAGTGATTTTTTAATAAATGCAGTGAATAATAATTGCAGAACAATTAGTTTTAGAAAATAATAAATGTCATTTCATACATACCCATAAAGAAGTAGAAGGACACTTATAGCGGGTAAGTTGTCTCTGGAAACGTAAACTGGTAATCCGAATATTTCCAAGATGCATACTGACAGTATTATTGCAATAACAATTATCTAAAAAAATAAAAATGCCAAGCTATGAGCATTGTCAAGCTTAACTTTGAGATAATAAGTAAGTCTTATTAGAGATCAAGGCGAAATTAATATATTACAATATGATTGGTGGATTCATAATTAAAAAAAAAATCCATTACAGTTAAATTGGTTAAGAACTACTTTTATTAAGTTAGTTACAGAACATTCGCAATTTTCATGCTTTAGTTGACATTAAAATTGACAACCCAGGGAATGTGGGATCGATTCCCACATCTGTGGGATTTTCAAAAATCCAAAAATGCAGGACTGGATGCCCATTGGATTGATTTTACAATTATATAAATGGGGCATGAATATGCACATCGAATATTTCTGTATTATTTACCAGTACGTCCCAGATGAGTGAAGCAAGCCAGTAAGTGAGTGGTCTCACTCCACATAGTAACTGAAGTCTCTTTTCTTGCTCAGTTCTCTCCTTTACAAGATAGACAGATGCTCCTGCTGCTACAAGACTGAATCCAATTACCAGCACTACTGAGATGCCGACATCTGCCACATGCTGCAAACTAAAATAATTTACAATCAATTATATGCTCTTTTTCAAGCAAATATGCCAATAAGAAGTAAAATATATAATCTAAGATATGTATGTACATGGTGATAAATTGAACCATCAATGATAACTTACAGACTAGACTTGCTGAGTTGTTCTGTTGATAGTTTAAGAGGGTGGTTGTACGTGGTGATGTTGACGTTATCATGACCCAAGCGTTTCCTCAAAATAGCGTTGTTAAGTGCATTGAGGTACGAGGGCAGGGAATGATGACCTTTGTTATTGTACCATACAATAAAGTCAGTAGCTTGTTGATTTTCAGTGCTCGAATCCAGAGCACTCCATCCTCCATATCTGAAATAAAAAATACATTAATATTTTTGACTGATGGTGCTTGATGGAAATTGATTTTCAATTCTAAATTATTTAAAACTGGTAAACTTCCATATATGAGATCACTGTTAGCGACCCGGGTTTCACCTTTCGGCATCTTCAGGCTTTATATGTGGGCAGTGAGCAAACATATAACATACTAACAATAATTCCTATTGTAACTTACTATTTCTAGTATTAAATTAGTAAATATCATTACTGAAAATAATCATAGGAGTATTAAAAAAGAACAACAAAAATATTCCTTATCTATTGGAATTGACCTATTTAATTATATGTATAAAAAAGAATCAATTTTTTTTTTCGTTAATTTATTAGGTTTAACCTATTTAATTATAATGACTATCATTAGGAAATATAACATTACTTAATCAATTATAAAATAACCTGTTATACATATGTTTACTAATAAGTTATTGGATATAACAATGAATTATTGGGTAACATTAGCTGATCATTCAATAATGGAAGATTTAGTAGCTGTGCTCGATTGATCTCTAAAATTTCCTGATAGAACAGTTTGTGTTCCCTGTATTTATATGTAATAGCTTAATTTCAGTATCTAGTAGATAGGTACTTATGATATACTCTATTTCTTTGATATATTTCTAAAATGATTTATCTGTTATATATAATATGTTACATCTCCAAGGTCACAAGCAATTTCCACGCCTGTGCAAGTTTACTAATATGTTAACTGCTAATGATGTATATTACTAGGATTTAAAATTTGAGCATGTTCATAATATTATCCTTTTTACTTAACATTAACTGACTAGAACTAACTCAACAATTAAAACCTAATTAATGTATGTTGTCAATGGATGAACTAAACAAAACAGAATACCTCTTTTCTATGTATTGGTCTTGTGATGAGACGAGCCATTTGACAGTATCCTGTACGGAGGGAAGAGCCATAACTCGGTTCTTCACTTCCACTTCTGAAGAATTTACCGAATGTAATTTCAAGCATCGTTGTTTTCCATGTGAGCACTTACATGATCTCTCATTCTGAAATAGTAAATTAAAATCTAATATTCTCTTTGTAAACAAAATAATTGTGAAGCTTTTCTAGTACATTGGATCTAATATGAGCCATTAGTCACAATAAAGTAACACGCAGAAATTCCAATACCAACTTCATTTGAATGAGAATATTTTTATAAATACTAAATAAAATAAGCTGTACACAGATATTTTGAAAATATATTTTTGCTGCAAATGTAAAACATATGAATCTCTACAATATGAAGACCTACCTTTACGTATTTTTACATAAAGATTGGATGCCAACAAATTGACTCAAAGTCAAACTCAATCAACGGCATCAGTAAGTGATTTAAATATTTGGTCACTTGTACATACAATATTAAAGCAAAATTTAGTACGTAGAGTTTTGGAAGTCTAGTGACATTTTTCCATATATTCCTGGCATGCTTTTGGGTGTTATATAATTATCATAATATAGAATAAAAATATATGTAGTATATATAGTACTGTATATATTAAAATTACCTGCGTCCAGAACTGCACAGTCTTTCCATGGGATTTTGACATTTCAAGTAGTTTCTCAATGACAGACATACCAGGGGGAGCATTGGTTTCATTATAGTCCTTAGGATAGCTGAAGAGGAAACAAGAACATGATTCACAAAGTTACATGAAAAAGTAGAAAACATAAATATCTGAAGAAAATTCTTTTAAATAACCTTTGGTATTGGATAACCATTATTGGCAGGTTAGTTAGACACATAAATAGCTGATGATTCTGATTGTTCAGATAGTTATTAGGAATGTACAGATCTAAGTATAACTGAAGAACACAACAAATGTAGTAAAATCCATTCAAGTTCAATCAGAATTACATATTACAATTACTCACCCAAGGAATTCAGCAGAGTGTGATGAATATAGTTGTGAGTTGAGACTGAGGGGTAATTCACTGTCGGCGGGTGGTCGAATCAAGCTGAAGGCCATTGCGATGGTGACAAAAATGGCAGGCAATAAGATGACAGCTGACAGCAGCCACCAGCTACGGCTGTAGTGCAAGAATCTCTTGCGGAGTAGTGCTACTAATTGGTTTACACTGCTACCACGCCATGCTACATCTGTAAACATTTATTAAATTTCAACGAATGCACGAGTTTTCTTTTTTCATTAGTTGAAAAGGAGCAGTTTTTTAAATCAGTTTAGTCTGAGACTGAATGGATATTGCAATTTCATTTATATAATGAATAATTTAAAAATGTTTGTAGCAGCTTATGGTGCGTGAGATGATTTTTTTATTATCAGGATGAACTATAACAGTTTGATCAACATTTAGAACTAGTTTTACAGTCTATGTGGTGTCAATGAATGTGAAATAAAAAAAATGTTAGAATTCACAACATTTTACCTGCAGATACGATAGAAGCATCGGAAGAACATTTTTCAGTAGAGCTAAGATTATCTGGAATGTCAGGATCACATCTTTCGATGAGGTCATTATCAATGGAGTTCTGGATCCAAGAGTTACCATGTCCATTCTGTTCAGGCACCAGATCTCCATCTCCGCATATGCTCAAGAAGACTTGTTCTAGATTGCTACAGTCCACTCCGATCGCTGAGTATTCCAATTCTGACTTCCTATTTTCCAAGAGACTGATGACACTTAAAAAGCTAGAAAAGAGGTTGTAAAAGACTAATTATTATTTGGAATTTAGTGGGTTAGTTGATTTAGGATATCTTTGAAGAGATTTTTTTTTAATCACTTCTATATTATTAAATATCAGTGATTAAAAGTACTTCAGCAAATTATTTAAATTTATATCAAATACAGATAGAAAATGAGATTCAGAATTATGTGAAATCGAACAATTAGTGTCTAGATTTGATATAATATAAGTTTTTTTGCATGAAAATATTGTGTGTAAAATTCTATGATTCTGTAATTTATCCCATAGGTTTTGATTGATTTTACGCATGTTAATTTGATTTAGGAATAATTATTTTTACTGTCTTACTGAATAAATATGGATGTATTTAAAAATAACTTACTCATTACTCGATCCATTTGCATCCAAGAATGGCAGACTAACTTGTATATCATTATTTTTGAATTCAGGAGTGCCAGGATTTTTCACAAATTCATTGACACATGCCATCAGAGATTTTGCTTTCATTTTCATATCAACATGGCCGTCTTGAGTCACAGCTTTATCTACACTATCTCGCCTAGTAAAATTGTCTGTAGATCCATTGACTTCTTTAATTTTATGTAATATAGCGGGGTTCTTTCTTAATGGTAGATATGTCAGAGTGACTTTGTAGCCATTTCCGTATTGCTGTTTAAGACCTAACGGTGAGTCACAGGCTCGTACTTTTCCCTAAAAATAATCAAGAAAGAACACATTTTTTAAAACTCTTTTATTGCGGACGACAGACACGCGTGTGTCCATCCAAATACGATAACCAATTGGCTAAAACGGGGACCATATTAGTATAAATATCATAGCCAGGCGGAGAGTATATAAGTTTTGATCAGTGAGCAGGTGTCCATGTGACTCATAAAAAACAAGTCACGAACTTTTTTTATACTTTTGACAGGGTCCTTGTAATTAATAAGTCGCTATGACATTTTTATCGACACGGAGCCGTTTTTTCGCATTCAAACTGTTAATACATTTTTCATGCCATTAACTAGACCAAACATATCATGGGTTATTTATTACTTTCACTAGTGCAATTTACCTTATGCATAATGACAACAGTATCGCTGAGAAGCTCTGCTTCATCTAGATGGTGAGTAGTAAGCAGAACAGTTCGGTGGCCTTTTAAGCCAATTATCAGAGACCAAATACCACGACGGGCCACAGGATCTACTCCACTTGATGGTTCATCCAACACCTAAAAGTAAATTAAAATTAACATATCATTCAATTTTTTAAAAATATTTTTAACTCTCATCTTAAAATGCAGGTGTTTCAGGAATTTATTCTTCATTTAAATTTATTTTACATTCCGTGATAGAAAATGAACAACTCTTCTGTACATCAGCCTTAATACCTAAATAGTATTATATAATACATCATAGGTAGACTATTTACAAATTGATTCATAATTTTGATTATCTGTCAAACATGCAAGGTGTATAAGAATGTTAAAATGATAAGAGCATACATCGTACATTGAAAATAATAGAAAGTATAAAGTACATACAACAACATGAGGTCGTGCAATGAATGCAAGTCCAACAGCAAGACGTCTTCTTAATCCACCCGATAGTCTTTTAACTGGTTCATCAGCTAACGAACCCAAGCCCATTGCATCAGACATGCTGAAAAGATATAAAAGTGATACTATATTTCAGGGGTAGCCATCTACACTACCATCGGGAGCCGCATTTCATGAAGTAATTTTTGAAGGAACCTTTTATTTATCTTTGGTAACAAACAATGAGAAATCAAAAAAATCAGTTTAATTTTTTCCCCTTGTTCCAATCAGTCTGATTCTATCCCTCACAGGTTATTCGACTATTGAGTTTGGTAAACAGATTCTGGAGTAAAAACATTCTAAAACTAAAGAGTATGTGCTGAGACTAATAATCTCAATTTTTGGTATTTCATATTGCTGTGACTCTGTATTTAACACTTGTATTTTATTAAAAATAAGCATCCATCTGTCTTAACTGATCAGTTTTTAATTGAGTTTGTGTGAACTGCCAAAGCTAGTAACCAACCAAACTTTCGGCAGCTATCTCAACATTTGTGAACCATTATATGTCATAACAATGTATTTTTGTAATATATCAGAACAATATATTTTTTTGCATAACATTTTTGTTTGTTTATAAGTAACTGTAACAAGAAATGAAATAATTCTATTTATTCATATCATATTTCATACATAAATTTTATTCGCATAAGAGGCACACCACTTGCTGGTGTATAGTAAAACCTCAAATAGATAACATTGATGGGGACATAAAAATACGTGTGAAGCAGAAGAAAGAGTAGAACCGAGGCAATGATTCTTCTTCTTTTAACTGGGTTGCCTAGCTTGATTTGTGACATATCTTCCACATATTAAACATTTTTTGGATTGAACATAAATAGAATCTAGATCTATAATAAAGCTTAATACATCCTTATAAATGCCTGTGTGTAGTAGGTCGGTGTCAGATCTGAATTTGAAAAAAATATAGCTGAATGAACATACCTATCAACCTCATACTTGATTTGATCAAAAGTGCTTCCAGTTTTGAGTTGAGCGTAGTAAGCGAGATGCTCTCTGGCCGTCATGTCCTCGAGGAGTACATCAAACTGTGGGCAGAGACCGATATGGTTTTTCACCTTCTCCCACTCAGCAGTTCCCTTCTCGTCTTCCTTGTGATCATTTATTGTAATCTTACCTGAGTCTTGTTTAATCATGCCGGTGATAATTTTACTGCAAAAAACATAAGACTAAAAATGTAAAAACATAAGATTATGTATTATGTGATTTCTCAGGGAAGTGTTCCAGATTACGAATATAATATAGTAGATATTGTTGCCAAGTCGAAAAATTGGATACTGAGAAAAATATTAGCGTTTAGGTGCATGATTTCTGTACACAGCAATGGTAAACTATTCTAGCCCTTCAAATTTTTTCATTGGGTAGAAAATATTAAAATAAGAGAACTAACTGTTAGTTAAGTCATTTTCGATAAAAATGAACTTAACTGGTCTAATAATAATAAAATGAATTCAGGAAACTGATTTTTATATAATGGACTTTCGGCTTTGACGGACACCCCTTAGCCCACATTAGTCCGTCACATCGAGGGTCTACATTATTAAAATAAAACAACAAAATTGACGCACATAAGTGTAGTCTTTCCAGCTCCATTATGTCCCAAAAGCGTTGTGATGTGACCCCTTTTCAAGTCAAGGGATACTTCATCAATGGCTCGTTTGTTTCCATACTGCTTTGTCAGCTTGGTAATGCGAACACCAATTTGGTCGGCATTGGCCATTTCTCCAGTAGATGTCTCTTCTGTTTTTATTTCACCAGTTGTTATTCTATCACCTGCAAAAGAGTGGTATTTTACGTATTGTTAAGATCCATATACTTCACTTTCAGACCGGACAATGTAAAAAACAATGTACTTACGGAAGCACATAGAGTTGATAGTCCAAGCGATGAGTCCATAAATAATTGAGTCGAATAGTACCATGAATGTTGAATAGGCAACACTCATGCTGTCGTTTACATCTGGTGCAGTCCAGAAATTTTGGAAGTTGAGGCCGGTGCCCTGCACCTCGTACCGGGCCACAAACAGAAGTCCATAGCAGAAACCAGTTGACATTGATAAACTCTGGAAAGGTTAAATAGATGTATATAATAAAATGCATGGTTGGATGCCCAAATAGATTGATCAATTAGCTAAGAATTAATTCTTAAAAACAAAACTTTCACGATAAGTTTTCACATTAGGGAGATCCATATACTTTATATCTGGAGTAGATATCTTCATACTATGGAGACTGATATCCTTCAGAGCAGGCGAGTAAAAAATAAGAAAATTACCGTTAATAACTTTTGAGGCAGAGATAGTCCGGCTTCCATAGCGATAACAATGATATACGGCATGAAAGATATTAGATATAGAATGGCGGCACTGACTGCTCCCAGACTTGCAGATCGGAATAAAGATGAAATTAAATAGCTGAAATGAAGAAAATAAAGATTAATGTGCATTTAACTGGATTCATAACTCAAAATAGTCAAATTCAGACTTATGACAGTGTACTTCTGGGGTGCGATATATTGATAAAGGTGGACTTAAAATAATGGTACTGTAGTGAAATTTCATTTTGTAAGAGAAGAAATAGATATCTGGAATAAATATCATTGTACAACATGATCATTATTACGAACAAAGGTTTGTTGATCGATAATGTGCAGTAACAAGTATGGATCAAGAAGACTTTTCAAAGTTGTTGATGAAGTTTACATATTCTATAGGATGTTATAGATCTTATTATCATATTACAATTTTGATATGTAAATGTATATGATGGGTCTAAAAGTAAAACATATAAAGCATGTTGATTCTTACCAAAACATGACGATAGAGAATCCAAAATTAAGTAGCATTAGATACAGCAAACCAGGATTGGTATTGGGTAGGATCCCGCCAACTTTCAGTACGAAACAGAGTGCCCCCATCGTGAAGAATACCTCAATGGCAGACACCACAAACCACGAGAGTGTGTGCCAACGACGGCACATTCCCATCACACACATCAACTGGTTAATAAAATAAGATTGGATTAAATAGCATTGTCATTAAGTTGCCTTCTACATCAGTAACGCTTAGTGGTAAGTGGTTTTTTAACCGTAGATTTAAATTGGATGTATTTTCATTTGTATGCTTATATTACATGCCACTATTGCATAAAAAAGTAAGGATGGAGAGAAAAAATGGTGGTTTTAACAATTGAGAGTTTTAAAATAACCACAATTTTCAAGATATTTTTTAAATATAATATTGGGAATTTTCCCTTACATTCAACCATAAAGAAACTTAATAAAGACAGAAATGACTACATAATTGAATATAATATAAATTGACTGATAATTAATTAAACATTTTGTCTACTTACATCAGTGTTTCCAGATTCTCTCTCCCAAACCATACTTCTCACGATGGATGAGACGGTTAGGATAAGACAAAAGAAGAATGCGACAATCAACGCCTGGGACTCATACATTGTCGTTTGGAAACTGGTGACATAATAAGAATATCGTTGCATCTATTAACCGCAATAATTAATTATAGTTATTTTATTTTACAAAAATGGCTCGTTTCCTATTGTGAACATTAAACAGTAAAAAGATAAAGTGAAATAAGATCAATGTACAATTTTTAATATTTTCTTTGATTATAAATCCCTTAATTAGAAATGTCTTTGCATTCGTCCCAATTAAACCCAGATCGAGTATGCTGTTCTATGTTTCTAATATTATAATTGTTCCAAAAGACATTTGATTAAAAATACTAAAACAGGTTTATTCAACTAATTTTGACAGCTAAAATGTTGACAATGTGAGAAACTGGCCTCTACCAAGCGCACTAGAATTGAATATTTTACTCCTATATCGATTTCAGAAATATACATATGAATAAAGTTTATACATTGTGTACTTACTCATCTCTAGTCCAACAAGAGTAAGGTATTTGCTGAGTATAAATTGCCCATGAGTTTTCTGAATCAAATCCGGAGCTCATTTGAGTTTGTGATTCATTCTGAATGGATCGTTTAGTCACTCCGTCAGACATACTGGTAGAAATGATGGCTTTATCGATGAGATCTTGCAGTTGAACAAATCCTCGGAAATATCTTAAGTTGTCTATGAATTCTGCTTCAGGATTTGGTGTCCAAAACCTAATAAATTTAAATCACGTTTGATTTATTTGTTTAGATACTTTTAAGCAATGAAATGATGCACATGAATTTTTAGTGTAGTATTCGCTGTGATCAACATTAAATGAAGAAACAAATTGTCATGTTTTCTCACAGGCGTGAAGGTATACAAAACTTGACTATGATTCATATATACTCCTGGTGCATAGTGTGGAATTTCATTTTTTTATAACCATAAATTACACCTGAATAATGAATGTGCAGGAGAAAGGAAAATACTTACTGATTTTTAATCCGACTTGATGAGGGAACATTGTCGATGTCCATTCTAATTTTATATTTAATGCTCGAGGGTAGTTTACTATTTACGCTTCTTTCATTTGTGTCCATAAATACGATTCCTGGAAAAATATAACCATTTTAAATCATATTTGTCTATTTAATTGAAAAGAAAATATTTGAATGTCGGTTAGGAAACTTACCAGCCATAAACTCATTGACTTTCGTGAGAGAGGCAGCTCTGTTTTCCAAAGACAATTCATTTTGTGCAGGAACAAATCTGTCCAAGGCAATGCAATCCGTCATTTGAGAAATTCTAGATATCAGACGACCTAAGTCCTGAAATTTTAATTGAAGTAATGTACTGAAATTAATTAATGTCGGATGATATGTAATAGATTGATTTTTTTCAGATTGCACATAAAAAAAAGTTTTTTTATTGTTAGTAATACAAAAACCAATATTTAGGTTATTATGAGATGGCCATATTACTATATTGAGAATACAGACATGGTCAAAGAAGATAGTTAAGTAGATGTTTATGCCTTTTCTCTTTTGTATCTCAAGCATCGTCAAATATATGTAACTAAAATATTTATACAGTAGAACCTCGATATAACGAACCCCAATATAACGGACTTCAGATAAACTGGAAAAATATACTTGAAGCCGTAAAAGTGCAAGCATTGGAGAATGGTTGTTTAATGACTAAGTTCCTGAATTCTGTAGGACAATACAGAAGTCACCAAAGAAGATGTTTTACGGTGGTTAGAAGTTGTGGTCTTAGAAAATGAGGATTGAAAATAGAGATGGATGATGGATGTGGAAGAAGAAACAAACCAGAAATTTATCAGTGATAAGATCGCCTCCCCCGCATTAGTCCGTTATATCGAAGTTCTAGTGTATTTGTAAATACACTAGAACTATGTTGGATAAGTAATTAATTGCATTATCTGTCGAATAGTAAGTATGTAACAAATTTCACGATATTGTTATTTTAATTACCATAAAGTACCTCTAGAAAAGGTTAAATTTTCTTTTAAGATACAATCATTATGAGACATTACAAATTAGTAGAGATATTTACCAGGAAATCAATATATTCTTTAAATGAGAAATTCCCTCCCTGTCATATGGATGATTATTATTGTTTAGCGATATCTTGAACACAAATAAATTAAATCACTTACCTTGGAGTTCGTAAACTGTGAAATTATCTCATCAAGGTTGATTTCTGTCATGTCCACATTATTTGATGTGTCACTATTAGAAGGAGCAACTTTAGC
Organism: Rhyacophila evoluta; assembly: GCA_022683975.1. Lineage (NCBI taxonomy): Eukaryota > Metazoa > Arthropoda > Insecta > Trichoptera > Rhyacophilidae > Rhyacophila > Rhyacophila evoluta. The sequence continues at coordinate 21,869 of JAGVSQ010000440.1, read as the reverse complement.
AAGTGCATTTTTAACAAAAGTGCTCTGCATTAGTTTTTGCATCGTGGTTAGACTCTCTTTATGCAAGATGATTTCATCGAGACATTCAAAACCTTCTGAAAAGCCTTTCAGGAGAGATGTCAATTGACCGATTTGTGAAAATGTGCTGTTTGCCTGAAATTTAAAGCAAAATTAACGTCAAAATTTTTGTACAATATTAAAGAAATCAAATTTGTATCATTGATGGCTTGAAATTTAAACAAAATTTTTATTTTTGATTAATTTAATAATACGAGTTTCTATGTACCTCTTTTATAATTTGTTGGATTCGAGGTGTGTCGGGAGTGTAGAGTATCTTTCCCATAAGAAAAGGCTTGGCATAGCTCCATAATATTTTACCTCCTCCCATATGAACTATTTCTTTGTATAAGTTACGGCAATAATCAGCTGAAAATAATTTGATTCATAGTAAATGGTTTATAGACAAAAATGATATATTCTAGCAAGAAAAACACTGGGAAAAATCTGTAAATAATTTATTGCATTACTCATCATTCACCAAAGACCTTTCTTATTTTAGGGAGCTACTAGATAAAGAAACAAATAAAAACATGATTATATCGACTATCACACACATTACAATAGTAAATAAATTGTGGTCTCATTTAAGTTTGGCTATCACCTCATTAGTTAAAGTGAATAAGAGCAGACATTTGTAAATCGCTCAGAACTAGAGTTTGTAGTTTGATCTCGACAAATATTTAAAAATTGCATGCTGTTAATTTATATTCCGATGCAGGACACAAATGCAATTTGTATTGAGAGATTGTATAACCACCAACTCTTTTGAAAAACAATCTGTCAAGATAAGTCTTCACATTGTGAAGAATTCATAAACACTTCTTGCCTTGGAGTGAAAGTTGTAAAAAAACCTTTTCTTTGCATATTGGAAAACACATATTATACGAATAACTCTTTTTAAAATTGATCTCATGACAATGGTGCTTGTGGTAAGCGAGTTTTGCTGGAAATACTAAAGTGTATTACTTACTAGGTAAAGAGTCCAACTGATTTTGATCATATTTGATGTTATTGTCTTTCGTTTCTGCAATCGCTTTATAAAATCTGTTGACATTTGTGTAGAAAGGTTTTCCACAGACGAGCTTACCCGAATCAGTAAAAAAGTCAGGATCTATAAATAAAAGAAATATTACAGTATCTAGAAAATAAATTTAAAATTAATAATGTAATAGTTTATTCACATTACATTGAATAAATTTATTGTGGATTAAGTGAATAATATGAGTTGAATGACAAACAGTAAATGTACATCTCTGTGTATTAAATAATAAAATATTTATATTTATATTCGCAAGACATACTGCTAAGAAGACTGGAAAAGTCTGAAGCGTTTTGAAAAGATTTGATGAGTGGTTCATTTTCAACAATCTGTGAGATGTTTGTGAATACGGGTCCTAAAGCAGGCACAAGACTTGCAGCTTCTCCGAGTACTTTAAATATCTTCTCTCCATCTTTCTCAGTCAACTTTGATGCTTTCATTAATTGTTTCATTGTTGTGTTTATTACCTGTAAATAAAATAATTGATATGGTTAACAACTCACTATTTTTCATCACAGCTTTTATTAGTGTGCACAAGTTTGTGCGTTTCAGAAACCTTCTGTTGTGGTAGTGCATGAGTATTGTTTTATTGAAATGCGCTCTACCAACTTTAGGTTGTGTAATCAATGTGTTTTAATCTTCCCCACGGCCCAGGTCACAATTTTTTTAACAAGTGTAGCCGTAAACAATGTGTTAATAACAAAAACTGTTTTTTCAGCGAGTATTCTTACATTCTAAATTATTTAAAACTGGTAAACTTCCATATGTGAGTATTCTTATATTTTTGAGTACTAACTTGATGAGAAAGTTTTAATTATAAAATTATTTTAATACTTACAATATCAATGATGAAATTGAAGTTGATCTTTTGTAAGAATACAAGAGATATATTTCTAGCTTTGACGTCATCCAAATTGCAAAAAGTGTCACTAACGTTTTGCAAACTATCCTGAGTTATATAAAACAGCTTCTTCAGAAGAAGAGGTTTGCAAATATAATCCGAAATATGTATTGTTTCACCTTCATTTTTTAAAAGCTGTAAATAATAATAATGAAATGAAAATAAACATGTAAAAGCCACTGAGTAAAGATACATTATTCTACTGGAGGTTGTGGTTCAAATATCATAAGGATTAAAAAATGCAGGACTAGATGCCCAGAGGGCGTTGAGCGAATGGCTGACAATATTGTGATTTTTTTTTTAATAAGACGTATGCACAGGAAAGGGTGAATTGGCAGATGTAATCAGTGAAGCTGTCTTAAAAATCTGAGCAATGCTGTATATTGCGTTTTATATTTTCTGTTTCTAAACGTTTTCGATTTATTTTGACAGTTTTTTTCACCAGAATTGGCTCAATCGTTAATCAATAACAAGAATTAGCCAACTGCTCAACCTCTTCCTCAACCCCAGTACCAAAGCGCATACACTGACCTGTCGGTCACTGGGAGAATATATCTCATATATATACAACATGCTATAAATGTTTTTTTTTGAAACCGTTTACAATTGTATGGTAGTATGAATATTATTATTTTATCAATTCAAAGTAACTTACAGGTCCAACATCAATGCTAGCATTTTGAATGTCATCAGCCAAACGTGACGTGATATTTAATTCACTTTGAAGTTCCAATTTGAGACTATCCCAGTCATGAAATACTTCATTAAGTTGTACTGAAACATATTATGGTTATTTAATTTTTTAAATTAGTGATGTACATATTGTTCAATTATGATGTAAGTCATTGATTTAAAGATAATAGAAATGATAGATTAAAATACACTCGGTATTTACATTTCATATTGAAGTTGGATACTAGATCATCTTTGAATAATCCTAAAGACTCAAGTCCTTTTGATAAGCTTGTCAAATCATTTTCAATAGAAGAATCATTTAACACTGGATGCAGTTCATCAATGATTCCATTTAAACTGAAAAATAATAAAAAAAGATCAATATGTATTATGGTTTTAGTAAGTTGTTTACACCCGTGTTTGAATGTCATTGGATTTAAGAAATGCAAATGTTACAATGTGTATCTGAATCATGGATGGAAAATTTTTCTTCATTCTTCACCACTTGCATCGTATGAATGATTAATATTTATTTTATCTAAAAATAGTGAAATCGAAAGTGACAGAAATTATTATGTGAAAAAATGAAATATAAATACCTCACAACCATTTGTCTGAGATATTTCTTCTCTAAAAGTTGTAATATGAAATCAATGGTCGAGTTGATATGTCCAGCAGCCACTCCTTCCACGTCGATAGGAACTAGTTGCAACAATAGTTTTCCACTGTGCTCCAAAAACTTCTCTACTCCAATAACTGTTCCCGAAAGCCAATTAAATGACCAGAAAGCTTCACTGCGAAGGTTTTCCAACTGCAATAGTTTATTTTCATAAATTTGATATATACATATTTTTGATTATTGGAATTCATATTTGACCATATTGAACAAATGAAAAAGTTACATCATTACATCACATCACAGTCCAATTGATTATTCAAATATTGTTCGTAATATTTATTACTTACATTTTTAGAGACAAAATCTTTTTTTATGTTCTTTCCAAAAATATTGTTCATAATATTGCTGCCATTTTGACTGAGGATATTTGGGTTCAAATATTCTATAATACTGTAGTTTGTTAATAATATCTGAAAAATAAAAAATATGAAGATGTATAATTTTACAGAAAAATTAATGAGAAATGAAACAATATAATGCATCTATGAAAAGTAATAAAACAAAGCATCAACACATTTTAATCACTTGCTCATTGAAATGTTCACAACGTAAGTACAGTAAAACCACGAATTTAAATTTTTGAAGGGGATAATAGGAAGAAATGTAAATGTGAGGAATGGGTAAAACCGATGAAACCTTGTTTTATTATTAAATATTTTTTAGATTTAAAATAAAATGAATTTCAGTTTAAAGCTTAATACATTCTTGTGAGAGCTTCTGTTGTGTAAGTGGAATAGGTTGGCATTAAGACTAGAATGAATCATTAAATTATGAAATGAATTGAACATTCTCAAATCTTTACGTGTTGGTGAAAGGCAAGAAATTCCTACAGAATTTCTAGCAAGCTCTTAATCATTTATAAATAAATTATGGAGCTAATAAAATAATACATAAATAATTACTAGAAAAAAATAACATACCTTGTTAAGATCAATATTCGTTTTCAAAATATCGCTCATATGGTCATCACTAATGTCTTTAAGTTGTGATCTGACATTTCGTTTGAAAATGGTTGAATTGACGAGCAATCGTTCCATGGGAAGTATTACAGGAATCGCTTTGCCGACTTCTTTGAAGAGTTCTTGAATGATCGGGCTCTTTTGGAAGCCAGTTATTTCGTTAAAGTGCGGTGACATGCTTCTGATAAGCTTCATCACTCGAGAACCAAGTGTAATGTACCTATAAATTTATTTGATGTTTTAGGTTTCTGCAATGACTATAAATACTGTATTATTGTCATTAATACTAACTCGTTAGATAAGCTTGTGTGTCTGTAAATTGCTTTTAATTAAGTATGATAAGTTAACATTGTCTTGCAGCATTAAAATTCACACGTTAATGATGGGTTGAATGACAACTCTTCGCTTTAGGATTGATTTAACAAATATCCACAATGCGTGATTTGAAAAAAAAACCTGTTTTTAATTAATTAGATAGTTTATACACTATTATATACAGTAATTCTGTTCTTCCATACTTAAGCAATTATGTAGCTAAAAAAAATTCTCAGATACCTTTATGTATTTAAATAATATTTGTTTTTCATCTTCTGAACATTATTGACGGCTGGTCTATTTGACAGACCAATCCTAAAGCAACAAATTGTCAAATTTCACAAAAAATTAAGAAAAATCTCTATACTGTGTGCATACACTCTATCTAGGAACGGAAACTGTGAATCATGTTTCCTTTTTTTCAATTATTATTTAGATTCAAGAAACATACAATTAACAAGTTTGGTAGTCAACACACATATAACGTATATGTATAAAAAAAAATTGATTATGTAAATAATTCAATAATTACATTGCAGCTTGGCTGAAGGAGTCATCATTGGTATCGTTGAGTAGACATTTCATAGTCTTTTCAAGCTTTCCATGGAATGAGTCATGAACAAAATGCCGTACGATATTCAAAAGCTCATTCAGAGATTTGTTTAATTCTAGTGAGGTATAATTTCTGCCTGATGTTATCTGAATAAAGGTAAGATAAAAAACATACAGTGAAATTCAAATAATTCTATTTAGTTAAAAAAATAGTAAATATGACTTGATGCATCATATAATTAAACATAATATTACTAAAAATATGAAAGAGTTGTAGAAATCAACTTATTCAAATTATATATTTCGTGATATAGTAATGGAAAGATTTTGATTTGTTTTATAAAAACATCAACTTGAAAATACATATCGTTAGCTAACTGCCACGACCTACATCCTAACTCAAAATTTTACAAAAACCAGTTTTAACGCTATTCATTAGCAAATAATTAGAACTATAATGTGGTATAAGCGGGCGATGTAATTCTCCACAGCTTATGAAGTATATGTTGATAAGTATGATAAAATTATCATACCTAGAATTAATATTTTAAAGTTCGCCTTGTTTATGTAGGAAGCAATTGAGTTAAGATGATTTCATATGATCAAAAAAACCATATTAATTCTTAATATTAACACATGTAGACAATAATATTATCTCTATGGTTGTAGAGGATCTAATAAAAAATAAAATAATGTTACCTCATTCAAAGCCAAGTCCCAGTGAAAATTTTCAACGAGGATTGAATGAATTTCAGTAAGGTTTAACATCGGCAATTCACAAATCAGTGTGGCATATTCGTCAGTTTTTATCAGTTGGAGATTTATTTGTTTCACCCATGGAGTCATTATTGAAGACGCAGAAGTGTAACTGAAAGGTAATTAAACAATATTAAGTTTTTTTTTTTTAATTACTTTACTGTTAAGTTACTGTATACTGTGTTAAGTATTGTAATTGTATAAATGTGAAGTAATGCGTTTGCATTACTAGAGAGTATACACAGAAAATGTAATGAAGTTAGTTTATGGCTCTATAACAATACCAAATGAATCGCATTACTTAAATATTTTGGATTGGACAAAATGTGATCGAAAAAATCTGCAAATACTTGTTACAAGATTTTGAATTTTTAATTGATAATAAATAAAATTAATTATCTTACGTGGTATTAAATAATAAAGTAGATGCATCCACAATGTTGCTTAGAAGGAGAAAAGCAAGATCTACTCTGACTGCATCTTGGACAAATCTGGCATCCAAGTTTTGAAAGTTGGTAGTATCTGTTTCGGAAATCCATTTTGGCAGTGCTGCAGGTTGGGGACCATTTTCTATAAACTTTGCCAGTCTGGAATTTAATTTCTTTATGTGGTTTAGGAGAGATGCCTCATTGGATTCCTCAGTGACTGTAATTATATCAGTATAAACCTAGAATTGTAAAAATATTGTTATTATGTAATGTATTTTCATTTTAAATTAGTCTAGAAATTACGTGTTAAAGATAACCTATTAGAACTAGTTTTTCCAAAATGTTTTTCTAAAGTTACTAAGTCCATATAATCTGTATTGTCTTTATTACATTTTTTAACCATTTCTACTCAAAAATGGGCAGGCCTGGAACATTAATAGGTTGAGCAATCGGCTAGTAATTTTCAAACAATTTTCATGAAAAAAAGTCTGATATGACAAATATTTACATTGAGATTAATATAATCGACTGTGGAAAGGAAAAAGGACATAACTCACATAGAACAAATTTTACAGAAGGCACAAAAAAGGTTTATTTAATGATTTTGAGCAAAAGTCAAAATAATGTGTGTCTATGGATGTCTAATGCACCTTGAAGTGCATAACAACTAAAACTAGTTTACTCAATACATCAATTTAATAAGTTATTTAAAAAAAAAATTTAACAAAGTAAACAATATCAAAAATTATTTGAATGTTTCACTATATGTACATGTGTGCATTTATGTACATGTGAAGAATAATATATTTATGTATAGTTAAGAATAGATTAGAAGATAACAATTTATCATATGTATACATACCTGATCTGCAAATCCAAGTGAAGGTATTTCTGTGAAAATCGAACTGTCATTCATTTTACAGAGAGATTCTTTAAGACCAGATACTAGACCTGTACTGTCAGGAATGTACTCAGATATGTCCAAGCTGCATAACAATTTAGTATCATTAAGATTTATATCCTTCAGTAACCGCATGATCTGAAAATCGAAAGTTATTTTTGAGGTAATCTTACATGAATATATTTAAGTGATTGTGGATAATAAATATACAATTGTTATAACAAGAATCAAAGGAATGACACTGGCAATAAACAAAATATTTGTTATAATTATTATGGGTGTAATTTGAAACTAAATACTTTTGATAAATTCACAGACAATTTAATTTTTTTGAATATTTAAATATTGTAGTGAAATCTGTATATTTTTCAGGATTAAGGTATGAATGAGATTTCAAGAAAGATTTATTTTATTATTAAGGGTAGATTGTCTCAGTTTGAGCTATTTATATATGAGTTACTCAGGAAAAGTAATATGATATGCCGGATATACTTTGTCTAAAGATCTATCACTGTTTCTCTCTTTTTGGACACACTTAATGAAATTGTGTGTTGATTCTATGGTTTATTATTATTCTAATAATATTATGATATATATTTATAAAGTGAGGCGACCTTACCTTAACTTGGGCGATGTTATTAAAAATGCCGTCCACAATGATAGGACTCTTCTCAATAAACTGTAATAATTGACTGGCATATTCTCCACCGTAGAGTTCCCGTAGGTCAGTCCACCAGTCTTGATTGGTAACAAAGCCCATAATAAGATGATGGTGCTCCAGACGGGAGTCCAAATACCGTAGGTAGAATTTTAACGTCAAGTCTCTTGTGTAGCTTGTTGATCTTTTGATTAATTCACCTGGTGTTGGACTGGATAGAAAGATGAAATTTAATAATAGTAAGAGATTTATGTTGTTCTATTAACAAACCAAGACTATAAAGCATGAAGGATTAAAAAAATAGTAGTGATACAATATAAGTAATAATGGAAAATATTGTACATTCATATGTAAACATTCTTATTCTTTTGGTCTAAATCTTTTAGTTCATTTTACTTAGGTTTGGTTGTTAAGAATTGCCTCAACTACTCCATTGGGAGTAGGAACATGGATGAGGAGTAAAAGAATATTCATACAATACATACATATATAGAGAAAAACTTGGTCGAATGCTATCAAATAAAACAAAGGAGGTGACATAAACAGCACTATTATAATAAAAACGAGTGAGTTTAAGTTATTTACAAATATTCAATTTGGCTGGTGGTTGATATACATTTTTATTACTTGTGACACAACTTTATATTTTCAAAAGATGATAGATAATCAACTAAAAACAATTATTAAATATTGAAATAAATATGCAAAATGACACAAGAGTACTGAAAATAGTCAATAGTACATACCCATTTAAACCAATAACGTTTTCCAAGATATTCTTCCAGTCATAATGGACTCCTGTTGAATTCAAAATGAGTTTTTCCAGCATAACGAGATCGTCTACGAATTCCACTATAGTTTTTTCAGAAGTCGAGGTATTAGTAGCAAAATTTTTATCTGATATTATCAAATAACTCTTGTAATTACATCTGCAGAGTTGGTTCATAACTCTAATATTAGTTTTCAGCCACATGTTTTGTTCGTCTAAAAGTGTTTCATTTTTACACATGGCGTCTAAACTTGAAATCAAACTAAATTTCTTGTAATCTGCAGATATTTTTAAGTTTTCTGTGATGGCAAATAAAAACATTTCGACCATTTCTCCGGGCCTTCTGTCGAATAGTTTCAAAAACATTTGAAAGTCAGCTTGTTCATCCGGTGTTTTCATTTCAATGTTGTTTACATCAATCATTGACAAATTGGTTTTGATGTTGCTTAAAATAAGTGTTACTTTGGCAAGATAAATTTCTATCAATCCAGTTCGTACATATGAACTATTTATTAAATCAATTTTAGAAGTTTTATCTGAGATTCCATTAAAGGATATTAGTGATCGGCCAATATATTTGAAATTTTCAACCCACTCATCAGTCCACAGGGGATAGTCAGTATTGTTATTTTTTGAAACATTGCCCATGATATCACGTAAGACGAGAGCCTTATCGAACATGTCTTCAAATCTTGCTGTGAATGTTCCAGCTGGCTTATTGTAGAAAAGGAATTGCTGAAAATGTATGCCAGTTAGTCCAGATATATATGGAATAAATAAACCTATTCATAAAATTTACTTCTGTTAAAATCAACTAGTGGGAGCATGTCAAGTTTGAGACAGGTGTTTCCAAATTTTATTTATTATGATTTTGTATACACCTCTAATAATGTCTTTGCTAAAAAAGAAAAAAACCTTTTCAGTGTCAGTCATCCTAAATTTAAAATGGCATTGTCTTCTTGGGATGACTAACTTTATCTACTTGCTGATATCAGTTTTGCAATACAGAGTTTAATAATAAAAAAAAATGGTTTTCCAAAATAAAACTGTTGCTACTCACAGATTTAGAAAATAAATCCAGCAGAACATTTTCATCAGTAGGAACTGAGACCCAGTGAAGAATGGAAGGGCAAATGTACGGGATGAGTAACTTAATGTCGGATTCAGTAACGGATCCATCGGCTGGTAACACTAAGCTGTTCATCAGTTTCTCGCAGTCCCAGAATTTCTTACCCATTGATTGCCGCACCTGAAATCGGTTCATTGTTATTTATAAAATGTCCACCCAAACATAAATGTTCAACTTACATAGTAAGAGACCAATAGAAATGATGTTCTGTGAAAGAAGTTAGCTATTTTGCAAACCGTTATTTTCTTTCTTATCTATTTTTGAATCATTAAAAAATTGCTTACTTACTCCAGCATACAAATTTATATGAATTTGAATACCAAGAAATAACATAAAAGCAAATTTAATCACCTGTTTCATGAAACCTTGATCCACAAATGAATTGGCGAGAGTCCCAATTAGCTGAGGAAGCTTACTATATATTATGTATGGTCCAGTTTTTTTAGTGAAACCTAACAGTTGTAGCATGGTTGCTCTCGGTTCTGAAATACAATATTCGGATTATAATTTTACAAATATTGTTAGGACTAAGTGTGTCAATATCCATTTTTATCGTCAACTCTTACTCAATCATCGACTCAAAATATCTTCTTTCAACCTCTATTTGAAAAGATTACTATGTAATATCATAAACTTGCAGGCTCATGATCCATATGGACATATGAACTACTTAAAATTGAAAATATAAAACTGTCAATAAATTGATTAAATTTTTACAAATTATATAGTAGACCTTCTTCAATATGAATCGATAAATTACTTTCATTGATTGTCATTTCAACAACCTAATGTATTTGTACATACTGACCTAAGATTTCAGAAAAGTACTCCGTAAGATCAGAAACAATTTGCTGTCCAGTTTCTGCAAGGCAATGTACCGAGTATCGAACAGCTGGCCAGTAAAGGTGTCTGCAATTGCTGTTTCCATCTTTTTCACAAGCCATTGCAGTTTCCCATAACTTTACTGGTGAAGACAGATCCGTTTTCTCTTCATGAGTGGATGTTGAATTGAGGATTATGTCAATGTTCCGAAGGACTCGCCTAAAACAAACATTTGTTAAAAACAATTGAAATGATACTACATATAAGTGTTAGTGATTGAAGTCGCAGTTTGAAAACTTGCTGCTGCACAATGGTTTTGAAGTATTTAAAAATGTAGAATTGAACGCCTAATTTAGTTGTCAACCAATCTTTGATAAGTCTTCGCATTGTGTAGATTAAACTCCTTCATATTCATACGCGGTAAAAATAAAATAATACTCCATATAAATTCACAGTACATGACAATAGTATTCAGTATTATAAATACATAATTAGCCTTACCTTTACTTATTGAGAGAAAATTTGAGATACTAAAACACTATTTCATTATACACTTACTTGATGGAAGAGTAATCGGTGTCATTTTTGAAGAGATTTAAGATATCTTCCCATGCCGCAAGCAAACTAAATTCTCGACTGGTCTCAAACTGTGGTGGATCACTGTAAATCATTTGTACTGTGGATTGAACGTTCTCAAAGCCATTAATGAATTCATTGAACTTCTCTGCAAGGTTTAGGAATGGACGGTTGGAGAGGGTCATATTTGCTGTTTGGTTCTTACTCTAGAACAAAAGTAAAATTAACGATAAATTAAAAGATTTTAGATATTTGGGGAAACACGGTACTTAGTTTAATTTTGAAGAGAACTATACGATTCAAATCTCTATTTAACATTGATTCGAACATGGCCTGTTTTTATTTCAATTTCAACTACGCATTATTCTACATAAAATCACGCACTTTTTGTAATATTTTAATTGTTTCACATAATTCTTTTATTATGTAATTTAAAAATTTTAAATTCTGAATTATTTAAAACTGGTAAACTTCCATATGTGAGATCACTGTTAGCAACCCGGGTTTCGCCTTTCGGTATCTACAGGCTACATTATATGTGGGCGGTGAGCGAACATATAACATATTAAAAATCTTAATTTAGGTACTTACAAACGCTCTCAGCTTATTAAGATGTTGGAAATTATTCCACTCCTTACGAAGGTTTTCTTTTTCACAAAGGAGTTCCTCAACAGCTGAAAAAGCTGTGGCACCAGGTCCTTCCAATTCCAAGACTTCACCCAAACTATGATCTGAGCATGGCCAACTAGGCTTTGCATTCAAAACGCTCAAGATTGCTGGAACCTGTAATGAAAGAAAGAATATATATAAAGCATTGAAAAGCTTGTCGTTTATATATTTTATAATAATTTTGTTGTAGATTAATCATACAATATCCAGTGATAACTATAGTATGATATAAATATTGTGTTAAAAGATTTTAAAGTTTTTAAATAATCAATTTAGTGGCATTTTCGATTTTGTTAAATGTAATAAAATATTTACTTAAATGTTTTGGTAAAATTATTTTTTTTCGTTGGTTACTGTAAAACTACCTGTAGTATAAAAAATCTCCTAATCCATTTAAGTCAGATAATGTGGTTCTCTATAATATGGAAAAGTTTAAGTAGAATATTATGTAAGGAATAGTTGAAAACTGTCGACAAACTGGATTGAAATACATATGAAAAGTGTGTGAATCTTTCTTTATCTATGGAATTTCAGCTAGGAATTATTTAATATACTTAAATTTAATATTGGTTATTATCAAAAAACTATGTAGTCTACACAGCTGAAAGTTAGCAAAATGAAAGTGTATTTAAAAAATATATATTATACTCACATTACTTGGTTTAGTAACTACAGATGTAGCAATATCTCGAAGTAAGGGCACGAAGTTCAATCCAAAATCTTTCAAATATTTTGAAACCAGAGGAAGTTCTTCAATTTCAAAATATTCATCTCTAGTCATGAAAGCTATAGAAAGAAAAAAAGAGTTTCATTTTAATAATTATAATACACAAGTCTCATAAATTGTTATCTAAAAAAAATGAATTATACTTGAAAATGACGACGACGTTCAGAGATATTTTTACCCAACTTTAAACAAACTAGAAAAGTAAGTCTAGAAATTACATTATTTCTTGGTATGTTTAGGTGAAGCAGTTCCTCTAGCGGCTGTGACTTTAGTGAGCACAATTTGGAGCCGCAGGTAACGAGTTTAAATCCGACAACTGCTGGATTTAAAAAAATGCAATGATGCAGGATTAGATGCTCTAATAGGTTCAGAAATTGGACAACTAATAAAAATCTCTCAAGACATGTCTTCACATTGCAGAGGCTCATACGCTCCACTTTTGGAGTAGACTTGATTAATATTTAGGCACAGTGTGTCACTTTTATAGTGCAATTGGTCTAACACATTGATTAATATTATCGATTTTATACGATAATCCATTTTTTTTTCATCTGATATCAATCCAATTTGTGATTTAAGTATTTGTATATTATAACGTACCTGTTAACATCTTCATAAACTGGTTTAAGATATATAATATACTGTCAACAGCATCTGTTCTGATTTTCATCTGAGACCATATTGGGAATTGATCAAATGCAAAGAGTTTCTTATCGAGGGTATCCATTAAACGTGAAAATAAGCTGACACTGTAAAGTAAGAGATTTTCAATGAAAAAGATAATTTTATTGAAAAACATATATTTTATAAAGGCACATCTTGCTTGTTATATTGTGCATTAGAAAACTTTGGAAATTAATGGTAAAGTAGTACTCTGCTTATAATAAGAAAAATTTTACGTCTCAGACAATTTAAAAAAATACAACAGGCCACATCATCACGATGTTGCGTGGGTTGATTGTCAGGCTAGCTGGAATTTATTAATTTGGAAAATATGGTCAAGCCAAAGATTTCTCTGTAAGCCAAATAATTTGTTTATGAATAAGATAATGACTGCCTTCTCATTAAGTTGTCAACGTTTGATTTATTGCAAGTAGAAGCACACTTCATTTATCAACACCAGTTTATTTTAGAAAATGATAAACAAAAGAAAAAATTTCTGCTAACTCAATGGATACATTGCAAATATTGCTCCACACTAAAATATACACATACTCTATTAGAGTAGTAATAGTATTACCTGAGTTGTAAGACATTGTTAGGTTGACCATCAAATATCCAAGTTTGATGAAGTCTGTCGGCAAGCAACCTGGCATTTGACCAGACATCTTCGTCAATCTCAGAGCTCAGAGTGAAGACAAATCCAAATCGAGAGTCCATCTTATTGTACAACAGCTGCATTGTTTTAATTATGAGAGTCCAGTTTACTTCACTATCTTTGGATTTTGACTTTGTCCCATCGATGAAGGAATACATCTAAATAAAATTAAATTCACATTATATGATAAATATTTAAATATTAATTAATTTTATTATGTGATGTGGAGGCAAGCTATTCATAAGGTTATTTAAATAACTATTGAGGATAGTAAATTAGTAAAAAAATCTAGTTTAACTTACGAGTTTAATGAATTTATCATCATCAAGATTACTGTCAAGTTTTTTAGTTACAGCTGTAGATATCTGGCAGAGCAATTGTGTTATTTCAACTGGGTTTGCATCAGAAGGAAATACAATATAGTCATTTGTATCTACAAGATTTTGGCAATTTGTGCTGTTTTGACATCTCTCTGCAAGGCCACAAAACACAGCATTATGATCTGCTGTCAGTACACTTAATGTCTGCAAAATGGAATAATTACAATGTTAAGTCAATGCTGACACAATATGTTGATAATATTACTATTTGATATAAAGGCAGTAATCGTATGGAACAAGTGGTCAAATGAAAACAAATGACAACTTTTTCTGATAATAAATTTTCTTTTCGACTGTCATGCAAATCAACAGATGTAAATTAGTTGTCATGTTTTTTGTATTTAGATATAAAGTCAATCTGATATCATTTATTATGTCCCTAAGCCATTAGATGATAGGAATCGCGGTGTAACTAAAGCGGTTACCAGTCCAAAAAGATTGAATAATTATTATTGTACCTTATCTTTATCGTGAAGTGTAGCGAGTGTCAGCTCTGTGAGACTGACAAAATTATTTTGGATGTCGGTCATAAGTTTCTGTGGGATGCTGTCCATTTGTTTTGATAATGCTGTAAGCATATCAGTGACCTGAAGAAGAGTAGGTGAGATGTACGTCTCAAGAATGCTGTTTTCTGCAATAATTTCACGGGCCAGGGCAGTGTGTACTGTCACTCTAGAAGAAATATTCTATTAAGACAAGTGTATAAAAATAATCTTTACTTATTGATGTGTTTACAGTACAATATTAATGTAGAGGGGTTGTGGATAAATAATCTTCTTTACACTTTTTATTTGAAATTTATCATCTCAACTTGTAAATTAAGAATATGTACTGTAAGAACAGTACTTTCTTTTTTTCCTGATAAAATTGATAAAGGCTAAACATTTTAGTGATAGATGGAAATACACACATTTAAAATTATTTTAGTAGTGTTTTATACATTGATAGCTCAAAGCGCAAATTTGGCTGGATAGATGGCTGAAATCTAGATTTGAGTGAATAATACATACAAATATATACTTACAAAACAACATTAGATATTTTTGCCTTTGACTTCAGGACATTAGTAATGTCAGTAAAATTTGCCTGATCAAGCAGCAAATTCCAATCTGTGGGGTTTTGTTGTTGGCTTCTCATTAAATGCTCATCATTAATGAAATTGAAGAAATCCGTCACATTACCTAAGACGTCCTTGATTTCTACAAATTGATCATCAATATTCTTCCCTAAGGTATCGGAGACCACCATAGATGCCATTTCATTTATCATTTTGCTTGCATTGTAAACACCAAAGCTGTCGATAACATCTGTTATGAAGTTCCTCCACTGCGAGTTGCATACCAATGGTCGGATTACATTTGCTTCTTCTTTTGATAACTTGAGAAATGTCTGCATACGATATTGGTCACAGAATATTTGGCCGGGATTTTTTATCTTTCTTGTTAATGCCTAAAGAAAGAGAAACGAAAATACTATTCAGTGAAAATTTTGTATATTTAAATTTGATATTAATAAATAATAATAAATAATAATTAATAATAAAAGTTAAGAATAATTCGATAAGTTTTAGTCTCCATATTATTACTTTCATGGCCAATTTGATGAGTACATGTGATTTGGCAGTCAAGGTCATAGATGGTATAAAAATTAAATGAATAAAAATACAGGGTATGAATGTCCGATTGTTAAATGATAGATAGGCCAACAATTTATCTTTCTGATAAAACAATATGTCAAGAAAAGTCTTCACATTATAGAGATTTATAATATGAAAGCATATTATGCTTTACATTTGAAGCGGATATGGTATATGAAATATATGTACGAATTTGTATGCAAAGATAATTTTTGTTGTAAAACTTTTATTTAATGTTCGGATTTTTATTTCGGTGTTTCTTATTTCTATATTATTTGTTGTTTTTATTAAATTATTATATAAACAGAATGATGCAACTACTTGATACATACCTGAATTCTGTCTCCGTCTGCTAATCCATCAATAATCTTAGAGACAATATTGGGACCAAGCTGCCGCACTGTTTTTACTCCCTCAGGATGTCTTTTGCAGCAATCAAACATAATTTCCTCCATGTGAAGATTCGATCTGACAGTACTGTGAGCACCAATGAGCATCTTGTTGATAAGTGTCAGGTGGAAAAACAGCCGATTTCTGGTCTGCTTTGGAAGTACATTTGCCAGCACATTCAATATGGAATCTATACTGAAAATATTCAATAAAATTAAACCTCTAAAATCTTGATAATTTAAATTATTAATCTGAAATACCTTATACTTGTTTATTTACATATTTATCAATTAGATACTTACACATTCAAAGGTTTGACTGTAGCCATAAAGCCATCAGTTAAAGTTTCAACAGTTGTTCCAAGCAGTTTTAATTGTTGCTGCAGAAATCGGATACTTTCTGTTAAATTTCTCTCATGACTTTGGGATTTGTGCGGTAAAATTAGCATAACGATTGCATCACCAACAGAACTGTCTTCATCTGTTCTACTATCCTGAGTTTCATTTAGTTTTGGCTTGGAAACCTTCCTGTTCAATGTGTTTTGAACAGATGCCATAATATTTCCAGAAATATCAACAAATGATCGAATTGTTCTGAATGTTTCACTATCTCGGAACATTGAATCCATAACATTTAAAAAGCGGTATATTCTGAAATGAAAGTAAAATAATTGTATAATTTTTCATACATTATTGTGTGTTATTGTACATATTACTTTATTACATTTACTTATTATTATTTTTATCTGTTACAGGTCATTTCTATAACTTTTTATTATATTATATACTTTACATTTATTATAGTTATAACTATATTTATTATAATTTGATTGTTGTTAATAGTCGCTTTAAGACTTTGGGCCATTTAAAAAACCAATGCATTTTGATTAAATTATGGAAATTTGTAATTTTTTAAAGTTAAGAGAAGTTGGCTCTTTTGTTGACATTAATATAAAATATCTATACTCACAAATCCATGCTGACATAGGAAAAATCTGAATGACGAGGTGAAAAGCTAGTTTGCATCCATTTGTGCAATTGTAACTCTTGAGGAATATAGCTGTTAACTGAAGTGAGTCGCAAAACTGCATCTGCCATTTCACCGATGTTTGCAATTGTAGTGTTTCCACTCAATTTATTTAGGATATCGCCAATCTACAACATAGCAATGATAATTATTTTTTTAATTTAATCACAACACAATAGCTGTTATGTTATGCTTATTGATTGGTTTAAATGTTCTACTTCTTACAATATGATAATGAATACAGAAATAACGGCTGTATGCACAACGCGACCCAAGAAATTTTGTCATTTATCTTGTTTCCTATAAAATTTCGCAACTCGTTTAGCTGATTTTATTTTTTTTTATTTTCATAGAATTCAAGAAATCACCTAGTTACATATATTCTATATTGTATCATGGTTATAATTAGCATTTAACATGTTTTGAGAATGTTACTGGAAGTAATTTTTTTATTTATCCTGTGGGGAGACTGCATTGTTATTGTCACATTTTTTGTTATTTATATTGTGAAACAAAGTCATATTGCTATTGAATTGGAAAGAATTTTAGGATAGTATAAATTGACACATCAAAAGTCAATCCAACAAAAAGTAAGTTCACCCCAACTTGGTATTTAGTAATGTATATATTTGAGATGTCCTATCGTTTGACTCATTAATATATCGCCTCTTTAAAGGTAGATCTCATTAACTGCATTTTCATAGTTTTGAGATATTGAGGTTTTAAGATATTTTTTGCGATATAAAATCCGTTTCTTAAGTTACACTTTTCTGTTTTTTTCTCCGTTAATAGGATAGCTATCGTCAAACTGATTTTTGCGAACGATAGGCCTTGTAAAAATTAGTGGATCTATCAAAAAAAGTCATTTTGGCAAAAATGTACTTCATGAGTTTTACCTTTAAAAGGACGATATAAACCTTTAAAATATGTTGCCAAATGTTCATGCACTGCCCTTGGAAAATAAATGACTTGTGTATCTGTAAATGATTTATTCAACAATGTCAATATAGAAAGTCTTACCAGTTTCAAATATTTTCTTATATCAATTTCCATCAATAAATAGCTCATAATTTCTTGAAGTTTTTTCTCTTGTATACCACAAATGGCTCTGCCAACATACTCAATATGTGATTCATTATTTGATGTGAAGAATTTTTTGACAGTTTCAACATCACACGATAATTTTTCGCCTGAAGACATCTTTTCGATAATCTGAAATTTCAACGATAACATAATAATTCAGTTGGATTGAAAAATCATAATTTTTAAGAAGAATTCTTATATGCCATTTGCTTAAAAAGGGGTGTGTATTATTATAGAAGTTGTGCTATACTTTTTAATAAATATTTAAAGAATATCTCAACTACCACAACTAGCTAATCAATTTTGTAATTGATTAGGTAGTTATTGGTAAGTCAGCAGATGATGTTTCTATAATACAATGCATTTATTGTATTTCATATTATTATATATTATTGGCAATATGTCACTAGATGGCATTAATTTTTCATAAAAACTTAGATGCTAAGAATTACTCGTGTTAAAAAATGAACAGAAGTTTTAACAACTTACATTGTCGAAACTGATATTTGATGCAAATATCGTATCAAAAGGCTCCCTGGAGGACTGTAAATCAGAAATGAGTGAATTTTTTACTTTTTCTGGGTCCTTAAAAATATCTGACACCTTCAGTCCTTCTCCTGTAATAAAAGTAACATGTTCTTAATGAATATTTATATCTAAAGTGTAACTTTTTTATTTTGTATACATAATGAAAATGTATGGGCGAATCAATCATACTTTTTATTGTTTATGATCAATATGCGATGGTTATTTTATCCTTTCTAAGTTAGCTGGCATTGTATATGTCAATAAACCTCTTATCTGCTCATAATGAAATAAAGCTTAAAATAAAATTTAAAACAACAACACGATAGATTACAAATGTAATTTGATTTCAAAAGTTATGTTTTTTTAGAGTAAATAATATTGGTTTGTTGCATGTGATGTAAGGATTATTTTAACCATGTTCTCTTTAAGAAATATGGAGTGTATAAGATCTCTACAAGAGGAAGATCTCGTTGTTTTTCATAAGAATTAGTTGTCAATCTATCAAACAATTTTTTATACAATTTAGGAAATAAAATTTATCAACTAGTTTTAATAGCAGCTTTTACAGATTGTATTTCAAAAAATTGAAAAATGTACAAACTTGCAATCCGATGGAGAAGAGGTTGATCAATAACTGTCGTAAGAACAGTAAGTAATCGGGCAGCTCCTGGAACCGATTCTGCAATGCCCATAAAACTTGAATTTTCAAACAGCGGCTGAAGCTGATCTTGGTACTGTTTTAATCTGGAAAAAAATATAACTTGTTAGGCCTTTGTTACTCAACTATACATGAGTTGCTAATTAATTTTAAATTCATTCAGAACCATGTAAAGGCACAGAGCTGAATAAAGATTACTTCAAGGATAATCAGAATCAGCTAGAATATATGGAATAATACCACTCATAAAGCTATATATCGTCATCAACAGGAAAATATCTCATATGTTGTTGATCTTACGAAAATAAGTTAAATATGACATTGTATAGAATTTCAACTATTATAGTAATTTCTAAAACCTTCCATGATTAAGAAAATACTGTTATCTAATTTTAAATATTTCTTTGGATCTCTAATGTGGGTTTATACAAAATATCATTTCAAAATAACTAATTTCGAGGTATACATAGGAACTATTAACTTAGTTGTAGGTACTTCAAGTTTAAAGGTTTTTATTTGTGAGCATACATTCTTGCATCTAAAACTACAAAGCGTATTTTTGACGTTTTTAAGAAACAATCCTAACTCTCAAAAATCACCTTTAAGCTCCTACTGAATAATTATGTTTTTGACACATGGGAGCTATTTTCTTATTGACTTTTGTTTACCATTGTTTTTTTAATTTATTTTGACATTTTTTGTCGAACTGAATACATATTCTTCAAAATCATATTTCAGAGAGAAAATGTACTGGTCTTTACTGTGATTTTTGAAATGGCAGAATTCAAATGTATCTGCATTTTTCACCAGATTTGTAACATCCTTAGCCCTTTGGCCTCCTATGTCGAGCTGGACTCGACATTCCATATCTTACCCGTAGCTCCTATGTCGAGCCTGACTCGACATTTTAGATTTAGTTAGAAAATTGCAGAGCTGGTAGAACGCAAAATACAATCTATTGAGGAGCGCAAAGGGTTAGTGATAGTTCATTGAATGACTACTAATTTCATAACAAATAAGATAATTGACATAATGTTATCATTTTATGAACTTACTTTTTTAACATGCACATAAAAGTTCTTTTATAATGAGGCACATGCCTGCTGAATCATTGAGATATTGGTTATCATGCAATTTCCTCTTCCTATGGATATCAGATAGTAACTTGTTCAATGAAAATAATGTAAGTCATATTATGATAACTAAATAAATAGAATATTCATAACTACGCAAAAATATTTTTAATTTGTATTAACTTGCTTTAATGGAAACATTTAGACAAAACAGAAATAACTAATAAGCACTTGTTTTGTTGTTGGATTTCATAACTTTTTTTAACATAACCATAACTGATGTTATTTGTATATAGGTATATTTCAGCGGTTTCTGATAGGTTACCTGGCATTTGGGTAGTCTGGTATTCCTCGATATGTAGTTTTATTGACACAGTCATTATTCACGGAGCAGATGAATGACTGAAGAAATGGAGTCAGACCAGCACTTGGCAAGGCTCTTGCAGGATATATACCTAGAAAAATATCATTTTGCACACTCTTCATGGCAATAATTGCATATCAATAGCTTAATCTGCAAACCAGCTAACTCCGTTTGTGTCAAATTTTCAGGAGCAACAAAAAACTTTGGTGAATGTGTATGTTACTGCTTTTAGTTTGCTGGCATATATTACATATTTCAATTTTCTTCTGAATTATGTGCGTTTTCGTGTGCGATAGAAGAATGAAAACTGAATAATATAGCATCAAAAATGTATTTTTCGACTATGGATGGAATTAGCTGGTTTGCAAATAAAGCATCGATATAAGAGTATGTATATTAGATACTAATTAGTATTATAACAAATTCCTTCGTAGTTGGGTTTAGTATGGTTGTTGGGCAGAAGCCAAATCTGGTGCTTAAAGCAGCGGTTTCCAACCTTATTGCTTCTACGCCTCCCTAAAAAAAAATATGTGCCTTCCCATCTTTCAATTTTTTGATACATATAATGATATAGATACAATATTTTTTTGACGCCTCGCAGGTTGGAAGCCGCTGGTTTAAGGAATATAATCTTTATCTTAACAAAAAATAATAATGTTTTCATCACGTAACTAAATTTCTGAGACTTCTGTACCTGCGGGTTGTATGGATACTATCCATGGCTTTATCCAACTGCTTTCTTTTTTGGCATGCTTTCTTATTGTAGCTTAAAACTGAGGAGGAATATGTATTTGGCGA
>JAGVSQ010000439.1:28642-39812 GCA_022683975.1 Rhyacophila evoluta | reverse complement strand
AACCCGCATTCCCCGGATTGCTAGTCACGCACGCTACCAACTGCGCTAACCGGGGCATATTATATACTTCTTATTTAGCAATGCTCGTTTCATGTAAATTGTAAGATATAGGAGAAACGTTTCAAATAAAAAACATATATCCGTATATAAGCTTAATCCAGCAAAACATTCTTACGGCAAATCAGTTTATATAATATAATAATAATTTAATGATTG
Organism: Rhyacophila evoluta; assembly: GCA_022683975.1. Lineage (NCBI taxonomy): Eukaryota > Metazoa > Arthropoda > Insecta > Trichoptera > Rhyacophilidae > Rhyacophila > Rhyacophila evoluta. The sequence goes on along the minus strand of JAGVSQ010000439.1, from coordinate 39,596 downwards.
AACGACTTATCAACTTATTGTATTTTATTGCGTCACGATTCGTGGAAATGATAATGTTTTCATTTTATGTTGGCCATTTGGTAAAAGATATACAATCATGAAAGGCTTACTAAAATACGTCAACTATTTCAGTAATTTAGTGGAAATTCATATCTGCATACTAATCGTCTATATTCATAATTCTTTAACAATTTTATGAAGTGTATGGCATTTTATAGTATTAACTATTTTTAAAAACATTATTAATTTAAATAAGTTTGTAATTTGTAATTTATCTCCCCGGAAACGTTACGGTTAGCGTGCGCGTTTCGTATCCGGGGAGTGCAAGTTCAATTTCCCCGTCTCTCGGATTTAAAAAAATCCAAAATGCAGGACCGGATGCCAGTTATTTCAATTCTCGTGAAAAATAACTGTTAATAGAACTGTGAATAAAATAGCTTGACATTGCGGAATTCCATGTACTACAATTTTGAAACGGTAACCGTTTCAAAAAATACTTACTATGAATGAAAAATTATAGATGCGAGAAGATTGCATAGCAAAGAAAATACTCCATATGGTGTTCATATGATTCAGAAAAATAAAAATCTCAATATTTATATAAATGATGGTGATAAGTAAAAGCTCGTGTATTGATGTGATTTTCAATCACACAATCTCAGATTTATTATGATATTTTCATTTTATTGAAAAAAGTTCATTTCAATAAAATAATATGTCTAACAAATAAACAATGACAAAATTTTACACTTTCTTTTTTGGTGATTTTCATAAAAAATTCAATCGAGTTTTTATTGAAACTTTTAGATTATATTGTAGCTTAGATAGTGCACGGCAAAAGCGCACAGTGATTTTATTTTCTAGCATTATTTTCACACGTAATGTTTATCTTTACGTCTATTAACTCTCCATTTAACGTAACGCTATCAGCATAAGCTGATGTTTCATCAAATTTATTTTCTTGTATACTAAGCTATTCTCAACTTAGTACTTTCTCTATGTGCTAAATATTGCCACGCTTACACTAAAACAGTAGCTAGATCAAAGTATGTGTCATATATTCTACGCATAGTAAACATTGTTAGTATATTTAACTTTAAATTATTACATCATCTTATTTTAATACAATGCTAGTTAATTATTTCGATGGTGATTTAAGGTACACATTTTGAGGACAAGTGATTTCAAAACTTATATGTGATAAATTTAATAACTCCTCTTTGTATCTTTTGATTTTCCATATTGATAACATATTGTTTGATAAGAGTAAGGTTAGCATTAATATTAAAAACGAACAGCTTTTATTCATTCAATTAAGATACAATTTTAGAAATTTCACACCGACTTAAAAGGCTATACACTATAGCTACTACAGCTATGCGCTATGACTGATGTCAATAGCTAGTTCAATCATCAGTATAAATGCAAGGCATTCTTTTATAATATAATCGGCGTTATAGAATTGGTTTGTCGAATATCCACGATGCGTGATTTAAAAATCAAAACATTTTTTCAATTTATTAAATAGTTTAAATACAATATTATATGATATAATTCTATTTTCTATAATAGAGCAATCACATGATTATAAAAAAATGTTCAGATACCTTCAGATATTTAACTTTTTATATTTAAAGATTTTTTTTCATCTCCCAAACATTTGACATTGTTCTATTCGACAAACTAGTCCTATATGTATGTATTAACAACGATATGTATTATAACTTACATTATTGAACGCAGAAATACATATTAGAAGTTACTATTTCATACAAGATCATTTTTTGCTTAAGAACGCTCGCATTTTTCAGTTAAAACATTTACATGACTGGATTTATTAATATAACTTAATTAGTATTAACATACATGTAAAAAATTGCAAATATAAAATTGACACAGTTACTCTCACTCTCCTGATAGTAAAATGTTTAGTGTAGTGCGATTAATTTCTTGCACGTAAAAGCTTTGCCGTTTTTGCTTCACCAGATGTGAAATAATACTTTCGCTTCAGCCTCCGACAGGCTCCTACATAATATAATCTCCGGTCAACGTGTTACGTAGAGATATTCGTGTCCGTTGTTTCGTTAATTGTTTTAAGCTGCCGAGTATAGTGGCCACATACTGCTGAAATGACGTGGAGTTTAAGGCACCGCACCGCCGTCCCCTTCTCCCCAGCTCGCCAAATTGGCGTCAGGTGTTGCGATAAATGACGCCCGCAATTTCTTCCTTCCGGCGTTGGGAGGCATCCAAAACTTCACGCTGAAATACGGCGTGCTTCTATTCAGACGGTATTGAAGTAAATAAACACTTTGAATTTAAAAACCTCGCCTAAGTTTCGAGTCGCTTAAATTTCTTCAGATAATATCTCGGAGGTTAAGCGCAGAAGAAAAAGAGACAAATAAATAGTTCAGATATTTTTACGAAAAGTCGACCCCGATTCTTATCGTCGATTCGTTTATCGTACGCTATAAAAATCTCGTTTACTAATTTTTATACCTTTATGGGATAATTTTAGATTTGATATTGATTTCTTTCAACACGAGAGACAATTGAGAGTCTGCGATGAACATGTTCCATATAATTTTATATCGTTCCAACTGCAAAAATACGTGTCATTAAAGATAAAGTTGAATATTGAAATGAATGGCTTTATTTTATTTACCGCTATTCGAAAAAGTGTCGTGTCTATGTAAATTACCCATATTACGTGAATTCTTTTTCTTGAATATTCGTCTGCAGGAGCATATAGCATTTTACGATTCTTATGTCTTATGGTAGGACCTAAATATTCCAAAATCATATTTCCTTTATTTGTCTCGTTACTTTATCATTTCGGATTTCATCTCAAAGTAATCTTTTGTATTCTTCTTAGACACCGCATTTTAAGAGTAGCTAGTATTTTTATATTTTATTTATACATATGTGAAAACTCAATACGCGTACATGAATTTCTTTTATGTTGAGTACGCAAATAGCTAGATTATCGGGTTGTATTTGTATTCTGAAATGCGCTGGCTATATGTTTGATCTTGTTTTTGTATTTTCTTCTTTGGATTCTGTAAAAAATGTAATATAAATCATGCTAAAGCATTAAGTGAACGCAAAAAACATGCTAGGCTCACTGAAAACACGCTTCACATCTTAACTAAAGTGCGTTTTATTTACTGGCGTTTCAAATGGGTATTTTATATAATATTATTTACATTTGATCTCAAGTCACGGTTCCGTCGCCTCATGTATCAACGTCCCTCAATAATGAACTTTTGAAAAAGAATTCGTATGGGGATTCAAACGAATTTTCATCGATTCTGAAATAACACAGTCGCTTTCGAATGAATTAGAGCTCGGATTTTGTTTTTAATATTGAATTTTATTCGAAATACTCACGCTATGACTACGTTCTGCATCGATTAACACGGTTCAATATATGCGACTACTTTGTAGCTAGCTGGTGTTTATTTCGGAGTATATATTTTTCATCCGGACGTAGTTGACTTACGCAAAAGATATAGGACTTATCTTCTTAGTAGAATTTTTTTATGAAATTTAGTTTCTTCTTCGAACATGACATATTAATTAGTAAAATTTTAAACATAAACATTATGTATAAGTTAGAGTATTTATAATTTTACGAACATAGATAAAAAATGTTTACTTTCCATGGTATAATATAAATTTATAAAAGTTGGTTAAACTTATACAAAATCAGTATCGATTACGTATCATAAATTAATTCTTCTAAGATAGTGAAATAACATCTCTACAAATATAAATTTTCACAAACAGTCTGTTACAATTCCAATATAATACTGAATCATACTACTCGGCCAAACATAAAAAAATACATACAAATAAATTTAAAATAAAATTTCAAACCACATTATCTCAATTTTAAAATAAAATACAAAACTATACATTTACTATAATTACGTAAATTAAGATTAAAATTGAAATCACAAAATACTCGTTACCTCAAAACATTTTTTTAGTAAGTCACTATGTATCATTGAAATAAAAATCTACCTATACTATAATTACGTCGATTAAGTATAAAATGTCGTAATATTAATTTCTGTGTTAGTGTGAGCACTTCAATGTGTGCGCAGATGTCATGTGAGCACTTGTCATGGGTGCAGTTGTCTATGTGTGCACTTGTAATGTGAGCACTTATCATGTGAGCACTTGTCATGTTCGCAGCTATGATGCGTGCAGTTGTCTGGTTATCACTCAATACATATGCCATTTCCGTTCTGAAAATAGAATCTCAACAATCTGAAAATTACTACTCCAAAAAAATAGTATATGGATTCCCGCATGATTCTTAAAAGATTTTTTCATAAAAATTGGGTGTCAACTCATTGTTCAATCTATTGCTCATTTAATCATGCATCTTTGGATTTCAATTTGGATTGTTTTCCTACAGCTATAGAATTAAAAACCGCAAACAAAGGCACCGCAATGCACATACCAACTTGTCGGCCACCAGTGTGACTGACAAGTTGGTATCAGAAATGATAAATAAACAATTTAATGAAGCTATCAAAACGATAAACAAAAACGTAAGAAACCGAAGCAACAGGTTTGATTAATGTTTCTTCGTAACAGAACGAACGTTCTTGTAATAAAACCATGCGCACCTAACTGGTCTCACCGTTCAAGTGAAATGTTGTAATGTTTTACTATTAATTAGCATTCAACAAAGCCATTTCCTTTGCTATTGTACAGCCAAATTCATCGTTTGGGTGACAGCAGTTTGTAACAATAAATACCTAACAGGTAATAACTCTATTTTTAACGATGCAATTACGACTAACAGATATCAATATCGTAGAAATGCATCGTCGTTTAAGGGGAAACTTTGTATTGCATTTATTTTAAAAGCCAACGAGCATAAAAACAACACTATTTATAAATCATATAAGTAATTGGTTTTCAATTATGTTACCACTATATTTTTCGAGCTCTCGAATTTCGGTTACTATTGAAGGCTCTTCTTCGAAATTGCTATCTCCTGGCAGGTGGGTGCAAGTCGCCAGATGCTAGGCGACCATAAAACCCGATGTTAATAACAACTTTCTCCCTCTCCGAATTACAGCCCTTCCAATTCTACCCGCAAAGGCTAAGGCAGAAATATAATATAAATGAGGGTAACCGTAAAATATATATTATATTTTTGACAATCTCAGTCCACTTGAGATAAACTGGTTGCCATATTCAACCGTGCAATTATTAATCGAACCATTTTTTCATCAACTCTATTAGCGAGTTTCAACAGTCCAAATTACTTTTCCAATACAGCCGACGCTGCATTACATTGTTTGTAATTATTTAATTAAAATGAAGCTTTGACACTTGGGCGTATGACTTTTTTGTACGAACATTTACAAGATTTAACTCTTCAGCCCAATTTAAATTAAAAATGCTGAAGTTGTATTTCAAATTCACATTTTCGTGTTAAATCAATATCGTTTTCACTTATAAGCGTCGCTTTCACTTTTATTTTCAAATGAAAAAGAAACATGATAGTTTGGACAACCTTCAATAGATTTCCGAAAAACTTCGTAGAAGAATTGAAATAACCGAAAGGATCAGAAACGTCTTAAATTGAATAGAGTTGGGATAAAGTACTATAAGAAGAAAAACCCAATATATCGGTTTGAATATTCTCATGTAGGGATTCTTATTTCTAAAACTACTAGTATGGATATCCGAGCTTTTGAAAAAATACGCGAAAATTCTTACCACTTTATTTTTTATTTATTATTGCACAGCGTGAATATGTTTTTAACAAGAATAAAAAATACAAAGCTTTGCAATTATTTATCAATGGTGTAAGTCAGGAGAAATTTTTAAGTTTCCAGGATAGTCATTTGTCAAATATTGAACAAAACTTTATTTTAAAATACGAAAGTTCACCGATTATTTGTGTGCTAAAATACAAGAAACTAATTTATCCAGTGACTTGTGTAAAGCTATCAGGTTGGCATGTAGGCAGGTCGAATGCTTTCAATAAATTAGGAAACCTTTTTACTTAAATGGTACTCGTTCTTGCATAATGTACGGACTTATTTTGTTACCTTTTCTACGGTTTCGTACAAGAATTGGCTCATACTGAGAAGTTCATAATAGCCATACTAAACAATGACGTACGTCGTTCTTATAAAACTCGGATTTCGAGTCCCTTACTAATTGAGGTCCTTTATCATGCATATCTTTCGCCTATTATGGGAAAATGACCCCAATTTAATATTATTCCGGCATATTAATAATTGCTATGAAACTAAGCGCTTGCTTTGTTTAAACCTATTAAGAAATAATGCTATATGCCATAATAATATATTATATTTAGTATTACCATTTGGAAACGTAAACTTCCGTCAAAGATTATGTATTTATTCGTTCGATAACATTGATGTTTTAATAATTAGCTTTATTACTCGGCTTTTTCTAATGTAGAACCAAACTCATTCTTTATGCAGATTAATTTTATTCACACTGTTGTTATTATATATCAATTTCAATACTTGACTTTTTCGCATGTCAATCTGTCGTGTCGTTGCTGTTCACCGCGTATTTTCTATTGTATATTATAAATAATACTAACCAACTTTTAAGCCATCCTTTAAGTAATTGAAACCAGCAACCATCTTTTTAACCATTTGTTTAACTGTCTTCGTAGTATTTGATTTTTGTTAAAATTTTAGTGTGGTCATTTTGATTGATTATATATTACAACAAATCGTTTGTTGTAATATTATAGTCGTGTAAAATATATTATAGATATCAGCGATGCAAAAAATATGACGTTTTTATCTAATGGAAATAATAACAGGGTTTTTTTTTATTTTGGATTTATTTTGAAAAATTATTTGATATTTCAATATTTTTAATGTAATATTAAAAATGTTTTTCGAAAGAAAGAAACATTTACATAACTATTATTATTTATTACTGACCCGAAAATGTATACAACTCAACCTGTAGCTTTTCCAATAACATCCTTTCGATGGTTTCTTCTCATATCGATTCAAATGTAAGTAAATTATTGTATCTTGATGTTTGAGATGTAAAATAATTAATTACATTGTTGCTCTGGTCATTATACAAAACACTATAACTTAGAAAAAAAGGGAAAAAATAATTGCTCAACAAATCAATAAACGTGTAGGCATGGAACAGTAAAAAAAAATTTATTGTCGTACCGGGACACGTAATATTATTTTCAAAGATTTCTGGCAGTTTACGGGATGTGAAATTCATTGAGTTACACTTAGACCAGTGCTACGAAAACAGAGCGACGACAGCAGAACGTCGGCAACAGAGATACAAAATAACAGCGCGACAACACGTTATTCTCACAACAACGTGTTCATTTGCTCACTCATATATTTATTGCTATTTTGCATCTCTGTAGCATACACTCTGCTGCCGTCGCATCTATCGTAGCGCTGACCTTATATGAATCTAATAATACACTCAATTCTATTTGTAGATATATCTGATTATTACATAAAGTTAAATCTCTTTCACTGCGTACATAAATAATGGAATCTTTTGAATACTTTATTATTATCACTATTAAAGTAATACAGATTGACATTATCCAATAAAATAATAAATTGCTAAAATGGTTTGAAATACACTTTAATATCTTTAGTAAAAACAATCCTTATTATATCGATATTTATTTTAGCTGAACAAATGGTTATCGATTTTATTTAAAATATTCGGTACATTTATTTTTATATCAGGGAGTTCCGGTCCTTGCTTTCTACACTCGAAAATTATTTATATATAGAAAGGTTTAGTTTTATATAGTGTGTCTATTGTATTTTAGATATATTTTATTAATAGCCATTTTTCTTTGTTTCTCAATATATTTATAATTATACATTAAACTGATCAAATGTATTTATAAACATCATCATCTAAATAAATAATCGAACGAATTTAAGTAAATCGATTCACTGTAAATATAATACTTTGTTTTATAACTACGCTCAATATTTCAGGTCATAAATGAAAAAGAAATAAAAAACGAAAGGGGAAACGACGTATGCAGAGAGAGGAAAATGTGTTCTCCAGTTTTTTTTTTAATTTAATTCAAAGCCACAACATGAATGGTATTTTTTATACATAGAAAGTTATTAAGTGTTTACTACGCACGTTTTAATTATACGTCAATCTAATTAATAGAATTATCACAACACAATCAATATTTGAATATTTACATTCGCTTCTGTTCCTTTTCATGTTAAATATTTGTTCTAGAAGTCAATTTAGTTAAAATTGTGTTGCGAGAAAATCATTCATTAATTCAATTTATCTTTACGCAGATTCTGGCACTCTCTGGCGTATTAATTGTTTCATAAATTATTATTAATTACCCATCACTTACTGTCTTTTTAATTGTGCGCGCCGTAAATCATTTTGTATTGGTTTTGGTTTTTTTTATTACTCTTTTCCGAAAATTGAAAATCAGCTTTTAAAAACCAATAATCTTATATTTATAATTCTACAAAATAAAACAATACATAAAATTCGAAAAAAACCTAAATCATCCTTTAAAAATGGTCAAAAAGCATTTTAACAGTTGTTTTTATGAAATATTCATTCGTCTCACATCTAGAATTCTAGACAGACAAACAAAACAATGCTCTTAGACATATGATATGACTAATAGCTAAGGTATTCCAACTCATAAACTTCAAATATATTGCTCGTATTAGGAAATATAGTACATGTACACAAAAATACGCGTTACTACCACCACATTTTTCGCCATGTTTGCTCTGAATGTCTTCTCTCTGAATCTTCTCGGTGTAATTTTTTTTGTGTTTTCTATCTCAAAAATTGGTTAAAACCATTAAGAAATCACTTCTGTATCCAGCTACAGGATTGTGTGCGCTTGAATATAGGCTGCCAATGCGACTATTTGCATTAACATGACATTTAAATTATCTTCTCGATATTTTTTTTTATTTTTATACTACGTTCGCTCCCCAAGTGGATATGGCATGCATATGGATCTACACAGTGTGAAGATATCCACTGCGAAAGTGAAGTTTATGGATTTCCGTAATGTGAAAACGTTTTGACAGATTACTTTTCACGAGAATCGTTTGTCGTGCATTTTTTGGATTTTCAAAATCCTGGAGACGGGAAATCGAACCTGCATCACCAGGATTGCAAGGCGCGCACGCTACTAATTACGCTACCTGGGAGACATATTAATAAGGATTTATTTTTACTGAATATACATTGAAACAAAAATCACTTTAAAGTCGTCAATTTTAAATTGAAAACTACTTTTAAAATAATCAATATTCCCATTGTTGACTTTTTTCTTTTTCGTCTTTTTTTTTCATTGCAGTTCATTCTGATCCATAACTGACTTTACTTTCTATCCCGGGCTCTCTCTCTCTCTCATTTATTCATACTCACCCTTTCTATGTCGTTTTTGGGGGTGGCCCAAGGACCGAGATTATTTACAAGAGGAAAATATTCATCAGCATTTCAACGCTCAAAAGTGTTCAAAATCAATACTACCAGGCTCTACAATCGCTATTAATTAGTCCCATCAAATATTCGTTAGATAGGGACGTCTAAGTACTTACGTAAATTATAATTCCGTTTAAAAGTTCGTGCGCTCCAATATTGTTTTGTTTGTCGCAATAGTGACGAAGCCCTTAACTCCCTTTGCTATTTACGGATTTCCCGAATTTACTTTGATTCCAGAAAGTTTAAATTTCTCGTAAATTTAACTATACATTTTGGAAAGTTAATTAATGTCAGACGTGCTTATTTTGTTCTTTACATTATTGATTATTAGTAAACATGCAATAATATCTGAAATGCTTTTATTTTTTTCTTAATATATTCGATATAAAATACAAATCATATATCTTGAATGAAAAATCTTAAACCAATTTTATAAATCTCCATTTCAAATTGAAATCGCAAAACATAAGCCGTGAATGCATTCAGACACATAACACAAATGTCTGTTCAAAGTTATGGACAAAACCATAAGGACGATTTTGTGAATCTGGTATATTTGAACAGCAAATTCTCATTTAAAATACTTTTAATTCATGATTATCTGAATTTTTTGTACTCTTAGTAAATCGTTACTTGTGACCCGGTATCTTCTTTCTGCACCTATCGAGTGTGCATCAAATGAGCAATATACATATATAAACATATAGGTATTTGAAAGTAAACATGCAAATTTTCCACTTCTCAACTTACATAATTACATAATATTATATAATCAATATCATATTAATTTACTAATTAGTGTACTTAATACGTGTATCAATACAAATGTTTAGTATAAATTTACCATATAAATAAGTAAATGATCACTTATATTTTTATATTGTTTTCATTATCTAAAAGACGTTATGATTTTTTTTACTTTCCCTTATATATTTTTATACAACCATTCTCAGAATTAAAAATAAGCTTCATACGTAGTTCCATCTAAGCATGTTCACATTCTTTATATCGACTGTGAAAAGGAAAAATAATATAACCCTCGGTTTTTTCAAAGTAGCTTTTTTTTGATAGCCATAATGTATACAGCTTACACTATCTAGCAAAAGGATTTATGCTCCAAATGCTGAATTGGTATCTTAATTTAGCTTTTAACTTAAAAAAAGGAAAATTCTGTGAAATTTTCAACCAGGAAAAACGATTTCCACCTTACCAATTTTACTGGTTTTTCGTAAATAATTTAATAAATTAATGTCGAATTAAGTAAATGAAGCAACAATTTTAGTGTCCGTGCACTTCAAGGTTGTGTAACTAACATTTTGATTTTGGTACGAAATCATTTAAATAAACGTTTTTTGTGTTTTCTGTAATATTGTTATCTGTGGGTTACATTTTTTTTCCTTTCAACAGACAATATGAAAGTTCAAATTTTCCAAATTATTTTCATAATTTCAAA
>JAGVSQ010000439.1:0-28632 GCA_022683975.1 Rhyacophila evoluta | reverse complement strand
ATGTTTTATAATTTCCTCTAAATTTCTTTCACACTTAATATTTTATATGTTCGACTCTTTAGCAATATTCTCGTACTTGAATTCACAAACAAAACGTATGCAAATGTGACTCTCATTCAGTATTAAATAAAGGAGCGAAATCATTAAAAAAAAGTTTAGTACGATAAATCTTCCTAAAGTAGTTTACCGTGCATACAAATGCCTCAACCCTGCAATAAATCCGCCCACAGCAACCTTTATTTATTGACTGTGGACCATTGGGTTTCTTCTCGTTTTTCACCCGCATATTATATCGTCAATGGCCATGATATAGCCTTAAAAATTAAATAATGATAGGGGTGAAAACGGGTCCAAATAAAGATTGAAGATTTTTGTAAAGCTAGGGTGGTCTTTGTATAATACAATTTGTCGGAGCAAACTTGCACTAATCGTTGATCGTCGATTGGCGTGTTAACAAAAGTGCTAACTACCATTTTTTACATCTTGAAACAATTTGAAGATTTTCATATTTTTTTGACGACAATATAATTAATATAATAGAATATTAATGTCCGTTGTTAAGTCTTATTCCTAGCTCGTACTTAGCACCAAATCTGTCGCCATTATCCGCGATTAAAAAGTGAAACCAATCTAGTATTTCGTATGCCAAGCTTGAAATTATTACTATAAAAAATAGTATTGGCTAATTTGTCGTATTGATTATTAGAAGCACACATTATACTATTTGGTTCATTATACTACGTATAAAATTTAGCATTTACGTTCGACTATCGTCAACTAAGAGTATGTATGTTTTATCAAAGTGTAATCTGTAAAACATGTATTTATTTTAGCAAATAAAATTACAATTTTACATCATTTGAACTATTTTATTGAATCATAATTATTTTTCAATCTAATTCAAATAAATAAATATACATCATTTACCGTATCCATTCTGAAAATGGAGAATCTTGATATACACGGTGTGAAGACATGTCTTGACATTTTTCGCGAAAGTTAGCTGTCCGCCAATCGCTCATCTAGTATCTAGATCTAGTAGCTGTGGAAATCGAACCCGCAACGTCTCAAGTACATACGATGCCCTCTAGAATTCTAGGCCACGGATAGGACATTTAAATATAGATACCTTATGAAACCATGATATTTCATTTTTATTACGCCATATCAAGCTATAATTTTACTAATCATATATCGTTTTATGTTAATTTACAATTGCCGTACGTTTACAGTGCGTGATATGAATTAATTTATTATTGCCTAGACACCCAATAGGGCCATAGACATCATCCTGATAATAAAGAAGATGATCCTAAAAGTTACTTATATTGAGGTAAGAACAAGTCGCAGGTGTCTAAGGTGTCGTCAAACCTGGAGATAAGAAATATTGAGGGCATAAAAATATTTTTTTATTCCAAAGACTTCGTCGTAATCCCCGGAGTGAATACTTGAAAGGTATTATCGTAAAAATGAACCTTAGGCTGGGTGAACATAAATTTTCCTCTATGTGAGGGCTGCGGGGCTTATCAAAAGTAAACAGTTTTATATGGAAAGTTTTATTTAAACTACTTTATTATACTAAATTTATTTTCTAAAAGTACTTAAACCACTTATGTTAAAATAACAAAACGATAACCACCTTTAGTCGGTCTTTTGGTTTGCAAAATAATATTTTAATTCATAATCCAGCGTTCACATATAGATAAGATTATTCTATATGGACATATAAAACGTTTGATCCGTGTCATCGTAGGAATAAAAATCAATATGATCCATAACTATTTTTTATACTTTCCTCTAATATCAATAAAAATAGAATAGTATATGGTATTGTAAATTATTTCATAGTGTGTGCGCTTAATATATTATATTTAATTTTTTTTGATTTTAAGGTTTTCTTCGAAATATTTAAAGACCAGATTGATTCAAGTAACGTGACATTTTATGCATAAGAAACTGTCTTAACAGAATCAATGTGAATTTATCACGCAATTTACCTTAAACAATGAAATACTGAATTATCAGTTGAAGAAATTCAAGAAATATTGTTTATGGCTAACTTGACAACACTCTATTGTTGAGTTTAAGATTATGAACTTTTATATTATATACAGTATGCATTTACAAGATAAAATATTAAGAAGTAAATATTCTTTCGTTCACGGATATTGATTGGACCATACCGGATTTGTTGAATAATTATTTTTTTTTGGTGTAGTAACATCGAGATGATTTTTTTCTCAATTTGTATTATTTTATATGGCCTCCACACTATTGATTGTGAATTCTGGACTTTTTTAAATTTTTCGAAAATTAGAGAATTTATTAAGTAATTGTTATTAAAATCAGGAATATCGCACATTCATTGAAAGTAGAGTAGACAAAACTTGTTTTTGTTTTTTATACGTGGTTCACAAATAATACACGTGTAAAAACACGGTCGTGCTATGAAGCGAAGACGCGGCTGCATCAGGCGGTATTATGTAAAGGGCGATGAAAGTAGCGAAATCAATACAAATACATAATTAATATTTTTTACTGATGGTGCTTGATGGAAATTGATTTTAAATAATTTAGAACAAATACATAAATATTATCGTAAGGTAGCGAAAATTTTAGGTGGTGCGCGTAGGAATTTCAAAACAAAATTCGAAATTCGCAATCGTTTTTGAATTACGCGACTTACTAGATACGAAAGTAGAAACTACAAATAAAAAAATCGGGACGAATGTACGAAAACAGAAACCTTAAGACAGATCCTTAAAAAACTAGAAACTAGAATTTTTGGAGGTGCTGAAAAATATTAACCGGGCGTGAGAGTCAATCAGTATCTTAAAGACTTGTATCATATTGAAAAATCTACCACCCTGAAAAACAATACACCAAAAAAATATATTTAAGTTATAGACATAAAGATAAAGAAGATGAAAAGTTTCTCGTATTCCGTGTAGACGTTGGTTATTTTTTTTTGTGTATTCAATGTTTTTTATCTAATCAAATCAACGACGCCTAATTTCCAATATATTAAATAAGTAAAAAAATCAAAATATTCAAAATTTCTCGAGAATTCTCATTCACTATCTCTACTCCAGACTATACTGCGTAAAATTCGTTGTATATATAAAAATGACACTAGATCAACCAAATGAAATGCATTTCATCATTAGCAAATGATACCATCGGATGAGTCAAGAAGAAGTAAAAGAATCATTTTCAAAATTTATATGTTAATTTTAATATATTTTTATAATTACTTTTTATAAATTTCTTTTTCATTTTGTACCATCATTTCATACGCTATTGTTTATAACTGTAATATTCATACGATTTTAATAAAATACAAATATCTTTTAATAAAGATACACCATCAGCTAGCTGTTCATTCTTTGTGTATATAAGATATAATTAGTTAAAGATATTTAATACAAATAGGTTAAAAATGTAAGTGTGGCCTTCTTTTATATTTTCTTCGTGGAAATTTTAGCGGTGGCGAGCGTGAAATTTTATCGAGTACTAACGTTTCAAAATGGAAACTGGTAATCGTTTGGAACTTTGGGAATAAAATTCCACATCACGGAGTGATAACCCCAGGACCCCAGAAAACATATAACATTATCAAGTCATCTATGAACCCTCTATGCCCGAAATCGGCCAGTCTATTTTATGTAATGACCGCACCGTTTCTTGATCCGATTATTTTTATTTTTAGCATCGTAGGGCATGACTGAAATATAAATCTTCATTTAAATTTATTTCCATTAATTACTTTATTGGGTCAATCAATTAGCGTTTTCGTGGATCTTTTTTATATTTGCTTTTCTCAATACCGTACCGAAATAAGAACTTTATTTCGATGGTCACGCAACGGATTTAATTGTATGAATTAGTAGCCATAAACATTTGCGTGATTTAAAAAATGGTAAGCTTTAACCAAAAAATAAATAAAATCAACTTTCTTCTATATGTGGTAACCGCGATGAAAAAACATATTGGATCACAGCAAATATCTTTTAAACGTTTTATTCTTTTATGGAATAGTTTAACACTTTTTAGCATGTAATTTTTTAGTCGACACTATTTTATAAGTTCGGTTTGTTCGGTTACCATTACAAATGCGATTTATCTAGTATTATTTTTAAAACTCGAAAGCTTTTCTATGCGTAGAAGGTGGGTACTCGTATTTTGACCAGATGCGAATCAAATTTATTTCTGAGATACAAGCCGGAAATTTGTTTGCAGTACGTTTTTTGCAAAAACTGTGAGTCGGTTGGAGACCGTATTATTTTTTCCGGAAAATATAGACCGAAAAAATTCGAAGCGACCTCTGGGACGCATATGGCGATGGCCAGTTTTCGATCCACTATTATCGTTTTGCGTCATATTTCAAAAATGTATTTACACACGCACCATTGAGGGAATCGATTTTTTCCCGTTCGTAAAGTCGCCGATATAAAATGGCCGCGTTATTCAATAGAATTCACGCTAAGCCGTAACGCGTTCGGCTCCCTTTTTCAACGCAATATCCTGAAGCTTGCGATTTATTCCCGTCGCTTTACGCATATCTGTTTTCTATGTCTCAATCCTATTCCAATCCTCGTTTTATTTGATCCCCGGATTTGTTTATCTCACCCTCGTTACGATATTTCTTTATATGCTGCGCCTACAGCGTATGGACATAGACCCTTGTTTCTACTACGGCACCGGATATTTGAAACTCATGAAAATTTGTGAGATCGGGAGAAAGTCGACTAACGCTCCCCTAAAAATAACAATTCACTTCTCCGAAAAGTTTCATTTCAGCATATACACAAATTTACATTAATACTTATGGCGCTTCGCGTATTTATTGAATAAATTGCACAGAGCAGAGTAATATTATTATCGACTTTATTTTATATACCATGTTCGCTTCCAACACGGAGCACATGGATCTACAGAGTGTGAAGATATCTACTCCGAAAGGTAGTATATGGATCTCTACAATGTGAAGACGTCTTGACAGATTATTTTTTACGAGAACCGCTTGTCAGCATCCAGTCCTGCATTTTCAAATTTTTTAAATCCGTCCAGGTGGGAAATCGAATCCGCATTCCCCGGATTGCTAGGCGCGCACGCTACCAACTACGCTAACCGGGGTGACATTATCGATAAATGATCTTCAATATTCTAAATTGAATAATAACTATTTTATCAAATATATGGAAAATGTGATTTTTCATTTTTTCCCCATTCATTTTTAAAACTGTGTGAATGGATCTTTGCTTAAAACTATTTAATTGAGTAAATATAGTAATGTCTCTACTGAACGTTACGTTTTCTTTAATGGCAAACTGAATACTATATTCAAATATTAATTGTATTAATATGCTACCATGTAACTAATGATTATTTTTTACTTATTATAATTAGTAGATTTATTAAGAAATGGAAAAACCGTTTTACGAGCATTCTTATATTGTATTTCTTCTACATAGCTGTATTATACTTTCAAATTTTACCTATACCTAAAATTAAAACATACTAATATATTTCTCTTCAACAGTTATTGAAAGAAAATAAATAAGCAAACATTTTTGCACCGTGAGTGTGCATTTTTAGTTTCGGTTGCAAAACGTTTACCTTCGTTTTCTGCCAATCTTCGTCATTGACGTGTTGGTATTCCCAACAACCTTCTTTGTTTCTTTTTTAAATGATCTCAACGTTTTTTAATATTTCGTTCTGTCGTTCACTACAAATACGTAGTCATGACTCATAGACTTTCAATGACTGCTTCGTTTTTTTTAAACATGATGGACGTTTCAATATCTATACTCATTAAAGAAAAAACTTTCTTACTACTTGCGCTAATAATATCTTAATGATAATACAGTAGAACTTTGGTTTATGAGCATAATTTATTCGGAGACGTATTTGTAATCCAAAGCACTCGTATACCAAAGCGAATTTATCCATAAAAAAATGAAAACACAAATGATTTGTTCCGCAATCCAAGTAAATTCATACAAAATACACATGTACCTTTTTATATATTTATTAATTAAGCAACATAATTATTTTTATTAACATCAGTGTGGAAGAGGAAGGAGAAGAGAATACGTGAAATACAAGTGACTCAAAGCCTGGTTGTTGGACCTTCACAAAACATTTAACCAGCTAGTATGCGCCTTACGCTTGAAAGCTAGTAGATTCTCAGAATGATACACGAGCAAAAGTTCGACTTTTAAATCACCGTTTGCACAATATTAGGACATAACAAGTGGGTGAGATGGACTTCCATTGGTTTACAACCGGGCATTACATTCTACTCTGCTGTAAGGTAGAACTTCTTTGGCATATTTATTCAAAAAAGCTCGCATTACAAGAATTCACTCATTTATCAAGTTAAAATTGATTTAATTTTTTGCTCGTCGTTTCATATCATCTATTTTTATTAAAGGTAGACTTTTTAGCATTTTTCTAGCCTTTTATTGTGCACCATGGATAATTATATCTACATGTCCATAACTAAGTACTGTTTTTTATAATCTGAATATATTTAGTAGACATGTAGTGTAGTTAAAATAATATAATCCACTAATTACTCATTAAACCCAATTATAATCATCAGAGTCCACGCTGGAGAGTGAATAATTGAAAATATTCCTCCCAAACATGTCATCCCAAAACTACTGTCTGCGTGTTGAACCGGACCCAGGAAATGATTCTATACGGCTACAGACAACGGAAATATAGCCTCAACAGTGAAAATGAAATAAATATGTAATATTATACAAAGTAATCAACTTTATTGCCGTTAATGTCAGTTCCTGGTAAAGTGGCCATATTATCAAAAAAACGTTTTATATTTTTATCAAATAAAATATTATTTCTATCTATGATATCAAACGACCTCGTTCAATAACAAATTTCCATCATTAAAATAACTCAAATCATTTGCAACGAAATAATCTAAAGGAGCACATTGCTTTCAATACAATATGTTTTCCAATATTTTATTTTTTCATTTCAACGGAAAAAAAATATGTATTTAAATATTTTTATGTATTGCCATTTTGTCCGTTTTCGAAATTTTCTCGAGAAGGCAAAATCACATACGCGTCATAGTAATATTTGTTTTTTCTTAGACTTTTAATATGCGAATACGCCTCATCGCATAATCAGCACACGACACTTCGTCTGGCATAATTATGCCAGATAAATATCATGGCTGAGATTCGGTAAGAGACAAGTCGCTTATCACTTAACAAACAATGTATGTTCACCACGTGCGCGCTCTTTCTATTAGTTTATTATACGATATACTAAATCACGGGAAAACGCCTACTTAGAAAAATTAACAAGTTCGAAAAAGTTGTTGCCCTTCTCAAAGATTTATTATGCGACTGCGAAGAAAAGAAATCATCAAGGGCTGTATACTTAGTGAAATTTAGTACTCGCCGTTAAATTTTATGGGGCCGATTAGCGTTATTATCATGGCTCCAGATATTTTGAGAGTGATTTTTTTCCCAAATTTATCACCCCTTAATTTTAATAAAATCGTATCACGTTAGCACGTATTTATTCGAACATTTTGCAGTTGAATTAATGATATTCACAAAAAACGACACATATTACAAAGTATTTTTAACCTATAAAGTATCGACATATTTTAGTACAGATATTTGAACAAGATTTATTTCATTAATCATAAATTTAATTATCTCCTGAAAGTTATCATATTTTTAGAATTAAGCTGCAGCCAGTACATTTTATGAAATGTTGTTTTCAAATATAATAAATATTTAATTCTTTTTTGATAAATAATTGAATGGCTGTAATAATGAAATATATGTTTTCGTAAATAGCGTAAAAACAATATCTTTCTAGATTGTGTTGTTTCATTTCATATCTTAATTTATTTCAATTGATTTCAAACAAGCATTTGTACAAATTGTAATGTTAGAGCGGTATGATGTTAACATGAATACAATTTCATATCAGTTAAACTTTTCCGTAAACGTTTTGATAGTCACTTCGTTTCAAGGATGTTGTATGACACTTCCGCTTTTATCACTGTTGTATATATATATATATATATATTACATCCTTACTATTGACACAGTATACTTGTATACATATTACAAAATAATATGACATAACAAATATTGATACACTCTGACATAAAATTTATAGAGCTGACAAATTTAAAATACTAATTGGCAGTGGTTATTTAAGTTACTCCGAATAATGCGAATTCGTGATGCAAAAAGTACGCTGTCGTAATTCGATTATGTGGTGATTGATAATCAATTATTAATATAATAGACACGATGTTTTCAGCATTATTCGTTCCTAATTAAAATATTTATTATCAGTATTTTAAGATTTTTCTTTTTTGTTTTTGTCAATTTTTAAAACCTGAAAAAAACTTGCCTTTTAAAATTTGTAATCCTATTTAGATAACTCGATACTACCCTGTCAATTTTATCCTAGTATTGATTTGAGCACATTGTACTGTTTTTGTATTTATGTGTATATATACAAACTTATCAAGATGCCGTACTTGCACAAGAAGAGAATACTATAGCTTGTCTTTTTTCTTCTTTTCAGTGGAAGTGATTTTCCTTATCTGGGGCATTCGACTCTGCATTGTTGTTCGCAAAGCTCCATCGGAATTCAACGAGAGCCGCTTCATATCCATGGCGATATACAACGAGTTTCTACTCTCCGTGTTCCTGAATATTTCAATGTAAGTACCTCCTTCGCTGCAGGATATCATCCAATTTTTCTATTTGCCAATTTTGGCCAACTGAAATACGTTGAATAAATAATAAATTTTCAACACATATTTACTACTACAATTATATCTATATTTAATATGACTATGCAGACAAACATGCATATCGCTGAAATAAATAATTTTATGACATACATACATAAAATATTACATGTAAAATAATTTTTTTTTAAATAAGAAGAAAACTTGAATTTTCATTATTGACTGTGTGATGTTTTTATATAACTATGCTTTTAAAAAGTCTACTAAACTAAACAAATTTACTTGATCAATATGAACTAGTGTTTTCAAAATAAATGTTATTACGTACAGTTGTGGTTCATAACATCCACCTTTAATTGATTTACACGAACGATTAATTTTATAAATTTCTAATAATTTCTGAACCACGAATACATAAAATCATCAAAAGAGTTTAATAGCGGTTTGCAGTTAACTCACTTTCAACACTGAAACGACAGTTTTATAAGTAACCATTTAACACAGTAAGGATGAAGAAGTACTTCTGAAGACATTTTCGAAAAAATTTAGAATATTATTATGTATACCAACCAACGTGTATCAAAATGAAATGCACTAAGAAAAACTCACTCTTCAAAGGGTTAATAAGAATAGCATAAGCGCTATAAAACGGTGGATAACTCAAGACGATAAATAGCAATAAATTCTTGACCGATTCAGTAATTTATTTCCTTATAATATGTTTAAGTATTTTATTAGACACACAATCCCATTCAATCGACAATAACTTTCTTTGCCTGTTGATCATGTATATAACTATAACAATCGTTACAGCGACAAACGTTTTATAAGGCTACGTTCTTTCAATATTACTTACTTTAAATACATTAATAAATTTATGCCTCCCTATAGCACGCCAATCCGAAGATATACTTAATATTTTATTTACTTTCATGTATTTTTTCCTACTTAATTTACTTGTTTAGAACATTACAAGTTACAACGTCAAGGTATTCACGACATGACACATAAAAATAAGAAAAAAAAGAGAACTATTTAATGTATGAACAAGCATATAAGAAACATAGTGAGCTTGTCGAGACATTTTGACGGATCCTTCTATAGAAAATTATAAAAACATCCATCTATACTGATTCTCACTTAGGTCGATGATATTAACAACCAAGGCAATTGCTGTATAAACACAACCATTATTATTAAAAGCATATTATATATAATTGCTGACGCTCTCGATTCACCAGGTCACCAATATGAGCTTAATTAAGGCTCCGTTAAAAACCATTGAAAAGTCTAATGACCGAAAAAAAATATTATTTTCCAATTCGCCGTTTATTTTTTCCTACATTATTTCAAAAATTCAATATCATAGCAGGATGCTACTGTTGAAAATTTTTCAGCAAACAAAACCTGTGAACGTAGACTAGGGTAGTAAAAACAACGACTATTTTATAATGCATTTAGCATAGAAAATCCATTTCCCTGGCACTGTTTAGTTTCATTCGGACGACCAGTGTACAGAGATTTCATGAATTCATAAAATGAACGTTCGTTTTTTAAATTATAATTGAATTTGTTATAATTTACTGGAAAATAAAATATACCTAACAAATATATCTATGTCAGAATATTAAATAGTATTAATCCATTTTACCCATCAGTTATTCGATAGAAATACATAAACGTCTTCTATTGACGCTTGCACAATGTTTAATTAATTTATTTTTAAGTTTCTTCGCGATTTTTAATTTTCATTTTTAAAACAACGTTGTTCCTGAAAATAGCCTAGAAAACTTTTCAAGAATTACCTTTACACCGTATTCCAAATCATAATAATGTACGTAGCTACATTTTTTCCATTGCGTTCTACCGGATGATAGATGTTCAATAAAGTCCTTTATTACTTAACTTAAATTAATAGCTTTTCGAACTATATAATGGTAAGTTTATAATTAAATTTCCATTCATAGAACTAATTATCAAGTGATAAAAAAATGAAGTAATTTCATTTCATATTGAGCACAGATTCCGTACAAAGTATATGGACAAAAATTATATAATTAAATCATACATTATTAAAATGATAATAATAAATCCTTTGACGAGCTGATAACCAAAAAAACCAGTATGTAATTGTAATTAAATAAGATTTTTATTGCGATACTTAGTTTTTTTAATTTCAATTAATGTGATATACATGCAATAATTTTAACGGATGTACAACATTTTTCCCAATACAATTGATTTCAAAAAGTAATTACTCATAAAAATGTAACTTTTGACCTATTAAAAGGTTTTATTAGTTTCTTTACTGTACCTACATGTATTGATAAATAGTTTTCCTAAAGTTTTCTATTATAATTTTTAAAAATCCTTTACCAATAATTTTTTTTTAGTTTTCCTCAAATAAATTGTTAATCTGGTATTTCACAAAAAAAAATGTAGATATATACTACCAATCTAAGCTTAGAAACTACTGTTCATAATTTTTCTAGTAAATAGTGTAATGTATTTATATGTTATATAATAAAATAAAAGAATTTAAATTTTAACGTCTTCTAGTCAAAGGTTGAAAACAACTTATTGGCTAACTTATAAAGTTTGCGCACATGGTACCGTAATATATGATTATGATGGACCTAGTTACGTCGAGTGGGAATACTCAGTTCTTGCAATTACTGGTTTGACACGACTCTGTATACATTCTTTGTAGACTGTTTGTTTAATAAACAACATTTGCAACGGCAATAATCCGAGCGTATTGCGCGCGAAAACACGTTTTAGGCAAGATAGATCAAAAACCCAAAAGAATACAAATAGCAGGATTTAGCGGGGTTCAAAGAAAACGCCGGGTAATTTGATTGTCACGCTTTGAGTTGGCTTCAGGAATAACGAATAAGTATGTATTGTATACACGTACACATTCCCTGCCAATAAATCGCTTACCCTTTCTAGAGATATGCTTTGAACTCGTCTTTTACTTATCACAGTTTATTATACACGAAAGAAAAACATTTAGCTAACCATAAAGTCATTTTCTACAAAGGATGTAGACGACGTTTAATATAGAATGTTTGGCTATTTCGCCGAAATCTCCGGTAGTATTAATTATCATCGGCAACTTCCGCAGACAGCATACTCTGTTTTAAACAATTAGACTCTGAGTTTATAGTCCGTACAACTTTGACTCGGCAAATAAATGTATGTCTATATGTACTATTAATTTGGTCATTAGAACAATTTAACAAAATTCTTCAATCCGTTTTGTGATAAAAATGGTGAGTGTTGTTTTTTCAACGATGTCTAACTAGCCAACACCTAACTAAGACTTATTTTAAAACCCAGTTTGGTGAGCATGCTTCAGTATTCTATTATTCTTTATAAGTGTTTCGTTGATAAAATATCTTAAATATCTTGATATTTTTTCACTGTCTATATGGATATTGGTATTGTTTTCTGTGGGATATTTGAAAAATTAAAATATTAACAATTAATTTCTCTCACGACATAAGCATTGTTTTAAGACTTTATTAGATCAATGAATAAGGTTGTCGATGAATTACCGTCATAATAACCACCACTTTACACGGTTTTCGTATAAACTTATTTCAAAACCTCATCTTGTACTAAGATTATAAATCATCAGCCATTCCGTAAAATCCTCTACTCCGTACCATTATCCATTCCAAGAGTATCAAGTAGGTACTACTTGAGTAGAATCATACACTTAAATGCTTTGTATCGCTTGTCTGTACTGTTATTATATATTCCGGTAACAAATGCGCATCTTACAGCCAGCTGAGCTAGTTGGATCCGTGCATTGGAAAATCCATTCGGTTAGCAGTTTACAGGCGCACAGTCAACCGCAAACAGTCGTGACTACTCGCAAACATCTGCTTCACTATTCCCCAGCACTTTCTACGCCACTTCTTAACCTCTGTTCTCTCTGCGCACTGTAATAATTTAGTATATTATGATCTTTTATTCTTTCTGACAAAACCACTCATATTTAATCTGAATCGAAGTGAGACCTGTTTTAAGTTTTTCAACAACTAGTTTTTACCAGCAGCAGATATCATGTCACCGGCAAAACTTTTATTTACAAATTTTTCAGATAAAATATTTTTATTTATTATTCTACATTATAAGACTTTCTGTTTCAAAAAAAATGTTTAATCTTTTCATGTACAGTCAGAACAAACGTTTAATATTGTTCTGTTTTAATTTTTTTTTAAATTATCATTAATAATAAATAAGAGATGAATTGGCACAGTAGCGGTGACACCACAAGCCATCAGATCAAATCTGCTTAAAGAATAAATCCATATGACCTGAACAATTTTAAATTTTTAAATTATCTTACATCATGTAATGCAGGGATTCATAAAAAAATAAAGCAATACTTGAAGCACAGAACCTTTCAAAAAGATTCATTTTATGTTGCATAGTGTATTCGGCAAAGATAGAGGATGTTAGCATGGGCTGAGAATGATTTTAAGATACTCTGAATGTTATCCATAACCATCACTTCCTGAGTGAAATAGATTTTTTTAAATCGTGACCTTTAAATGGAGCATTTATACATTATATAATATCTTCAGGAATTCCAGTTGCTAGATAATCCTTGTTTTTTTTTGTGCTCTTCGCTTATTCTGTTATTTATAATAAAAGTCTCTTGTGTAGAAGGTGTCGAAACTTATGGATTTAAAATATACAAACTGGATACTGTCTTTAAGTTTCCGAGGCGTGTTGTCAATACAGGTTTAACTACACATATAAGTGTGATTGATTATCTTTTATGTAACATTTTCATTCTTGGGTATTTCAGATAATTTCAAGGTATCTTTAAGATCTAAATATTTGAAAACTTACAACAATCACTCATCGTGGTACAGTGTGTAAACCTACACTTATGAATTGTTTTAAGCTGAAAGTCGACTCTTCAAACTATGTAGACAAAATATGGAATAGGTAGTTTTAATGGCGTGAGGTTTTATGTTTTTTTCACAAAACCATATTCTCATGTCAGAATCGAAAATTGTGATTTAATTAAATGAGTTGAGTCGAAAAAAACGAGTTCTAGCAACTCTCGTGAATCATAGTACATTTTTAATAAATTGTGCCGTTACAAACAGATGTAAGTTGTAAATACAAAAATATAATATACAACTCGTGATAAAAGTTCTCTATAGGGATGTCATTAATTTTAAATAAAGTTTCTTCCCAGTAGACCTGGGAATAAGGCTCTGACGGTCTTATCGTTTGTGGCATGCACGCTCACAAAATATATTTTTACTCTTTCAAAGAATATTAAAACTTCGTAATCTCCATGAACTCACTGAAGATTTATATTCTAAAACTAGCATTGTTATATTGTTAGGCACTAACTTTGCTGTATATCGAATATCACGTACAAACTATCGGCATTCTTAAACAAGATTTTTTTAACACATTTATATCATTTCACGTTATTTCGATAATTGAATACTCTCGTCGAACTATTAATCTTAAAATTTTATTCAATAACTTTCACGGGTATCACAGCATCTTTTAGACAAACTGAAAAAGCAATCGAATGATATATTAAGTATAATAATGTTATTTTTAAATGTTTCAACACCTTTTTTAGGGGGTATATTATTATATAAGAACATATAATATTATTACCTCAATATAAAAGTACATATAAAGTTGTTATTATATTTCTTGAACGTTTATTCATATTATATATATATTAATAAGAAATAATTATGCTTATTGAGAGAGAAAAAAACTTATATTTTTTTTGTTAGAAACTTTATCACATGCACTGTTTACTTATGCAGCAAAGTAAACTTATCATACTTAGCACAAAAATTGAAGGATAATGTTTTTAACATGTACGGCAGCAGCCAATACATTCAATAAAGCGTTGAATGAACTATTAGCAACGTGACTTGTCACTAAAAGCTAAAACCTCTTCATATTTTTTCCCAAAAATATAATTTTATGTGTGGTTGGTTAGTATTATGTTGAATGGTACGTAATCAAAGGTTAAAATTAGTAAAATTACAATTAATTTATAAAAATCGATTATCCCAAATCACAGGACTACATATAGCGCGACTATTTATTTTTGATTTATATAAATTGATGTTAAAATAAAAAATATTTTTTCAAAAAAAATGATTGTCACCTTTGGCCACCAAACAGTACAAATTATTTTTAATCAACGCACATTTTTTTCCTTTACACCTTTTCTTTGAATTATTTGCATTATTTATCCATGTATTGACAATATTTTACACATTTATCATCCGTCGGATTTTAATATAGATAATATTAATCACTTTTGACGTTTTGGTATTTATGATGTATCTACAAGGCATACAATCATGGACATCGTGGTAACACTAATATACAAATTGTCGCAAAACCAAACAAGGCGCTTTTATTCTCCCAAGCAATTTCATTTCATTATCGATTTATCACTACTATGATGTTATACTATACACATTGTACTTACAGCGTTGTTAAGCTGACATTTTAATTAGAATAATATTTACAATGTTTTGTCTCATATATCTTAGTTATGCCGTCAGAGAAATGTAATATTGAACGCGCAAACTAATAATTCCAATATATTATAGTTAGTAAACAGAAAAGTCCCAGGCCATAGATTTCTTATGACTCACTGAATCTAAACTACGGCAATAACAATCAATATTAGCAATAAATTACAATAATAAATTCTCCGTGATAAAAAATGGATATATTATATAACATATTTTCTGCAAAATTTGCATGATTTATGCTAATTACATTTCATACCGTATTGGGATTAGATATATTAGTGTAAACGTTGAAACGATTTTCGTAATTACTAACTATTCAATTGTATTCGGTCTAATAGATAACTAATTAATTAAATACTCTTTCCGGCAACCCATGGCTAAACAATATTTTGGTGTAACTTATATAATTATAAAAATGCGAGTAAAAAAACCGTTTCCACCATAAGTTTAGTTATATTCTATTAGTGAATATAATACAACCACGAGTCGTATCAGAATTTAATATATCAAATAATATACATGAATATTAAAAGTAGCATATCAAATAGGCTGCATAGCTTGATATCATACAAAGACATTTTGGTATGTGCTCTCATATTGTGAATTTTTCGGCATAGGAAATAATTTCGCAGTGTTGCGGGTGAGCAGTTAGGATTGCGGTTCAAATGCCGATAATAATATTATATAACATTTATTAATTCATTTGAAACCGTTCTTAACGTATTATTCTACACACCTATAGTATAACTTTCACCCTCAAATGAGTATTGGAAAAATAGCAGCAAATAAATCTCTGTAGGAGAAAAATTTAGTTTTTTCTGTCCCTAGAAAAACTCGTATCTTTTAAGCGCAATTAAAATTAGCACTTTGCGTCTTTAAAACTTTTATTTTTACAGTCTACTGGCTACTCTTTTTCGTCGTAAATAAAAAAATGTCTTTTATTTTTTTAACACTACGATTATAAAAATTCACGGTGACTTTTATTTTTGTGAGAATTCCACTAAATAATCGTATCAAGTATACATAATTTTACAGCTGCAAGATTGATTTTAGATTATGCGACTGTATATACCATAGTTTTATATAAGAATAATATAGTTATTTTTATATGATATAAATATTGGTAAAAATATCAGTACATACATAGAACTCAGTACGAGTCTTGGCCGTATCCCAATCTCCAATAAACAATATTTAACATAGCAGACTTGGACGCAAACTACCACTCTATAAGCATATAATATCATTCTTTTTCAACGTTTAAAGAATAGTATTAAAATATTTCTCTAATTATTTCTCTTTACGTATTCGGATTTGTAATGAGATAAAAATATTTAGTTATCGAAGAATATTAATGCGTAATTAAATTATCACGTTGTATTTATTAATGGTTGTTTACTGTGTAACTACACTGTCAAATCGTATTAATCTTACATTTAATGCGAGTCGCAATACCGTCGAATAAATTCAATGTTGCGATAGTCCCAGTTTTACGACCTCTACGCCGCCGTAGAGCCAACGACTTTGTAATAAAGTTAGCATTATGCATCATGATTAAATCCTAATTACGGAGATGGGCTTAATGCCATATGATAAAGAGTGAGAGAGCGTTAAATGCGTTTACTATTACTTCATCCTATATTTCGTTCACAACACAATAAATAACTTTACATTACTTAAGAGAAATAAAGATATTACTGATCGATTACCGTATTTGTGTCTGTGTTCCACAAATTATCACTTAAAATTGCGTAAATATGTATAATAATCTTTCACTGTCCTGTATTCTTATTTCCAGACATGGTGCAAATTTGAAGGGATAAAGAAAATAATTCAATTACGCTTTTTGGAAGCGTTTATATAACCACACGCCGAGAAGCCAATCTTTTCAATATTCTAATATTATTACTTATTGTATCTAGCTATCTATCGACAGCAAATAAAATTGACGAAATTGATTCAAGTTACTGTTTATTTGTTTTTGTGGTTTTTGGTCTATACTTTAGGATTTTTTGTAAAATTAAGATTTGTTCACAGTGTACTAAAAATGATAACTTCCTCCTCAATTAGAATGTTATTTTCATCAAAATAAGTAACCACTTAAGGAAAAAATAATCATAACAACATAATACCAACGGTATTTTTTTGTTAAATAAAAATGTTTGCTTGAGTAAAATATTGATGTTTTTCAGGTTATTTCTTCAGTCACCAGCTAACCCTGACTTACTGTACATCATCTTCTTCTGTCACACGCAACTTACGATAACCCTATTGCTTTGTCTAATATTTGGTAGTAAGGTATGTATACTATTATTCTGTATTCATGTATCCCTCATTATATTTTTCTTACGACACTCTCTTTAATATATCACCTAAACAGCCTAATCCTAAATCATACTTTCAGAAAATTTCTTTATTCGTCAAAAAAATTCGTAATTACCATTAAAACATCTTTGCCAGTTTAGGATTATTGAAATCCGCACAAAGAATCGGTTTAGTTATTTAGTGTATTGTTGCGTCCTTGAATTCATTCGCCACGCCAGCTTGTTTTCACCAAAACCTTGGCATCTGCATTTTTTTAAATTGCTGTGGAGGTTCGGGATTCGAAACCAACATCCGATACAATAGCGCGCGAGCTTATCAATGTTCAACTTACCACTAGGGTAAAAAAATTAATCTCATATATTCCTAAATATCTCACACATAATTTGAAAACATTTGAATTATTAAAATAAAGCAAAACTAAATTTAGCACGGTTAAACTCAAACAAAGAGCAAAGATAACATTAGATGTTTAATTATTTTGTTCAC
The DNA here is from genome assembly GCA_022683975.1 of Rhyacophila evoluta. Lineage (NCBI taxonomy): Eukaryota > Metazoa > Arthropoda > Insecta > Trichoptera > Rhyacophilidae > Rhyacophila > Rhyacophila evoluta. Next base: position 10,512 of record JAGVSQ010000439.1, on the reverse strand, counting down.
CAATAAATAAACAAATGTCAATTTACTATTTTTGGATTCATTCCAGTCTCATTCACTACGAAACCACAAGTATCTATTTAGGGATCGATTTGTCACTGCTGAAGACTTGAATTATTAATTTAATCACATTATTTTATTTTGCATAAGTCTAATAGACAAAAAAATATTCCACTATGAATAAGTAGTAAAAATAAGAAAAATGCATTTTGGACTTTAATATTATGACAAAGTAAAAGTTTTGACGTTGCCACAGCTCTTATAAAAGGTAACATTAATTTATGTATTGCATCGAATGACAATTATTGTAAAACTCGTTATTAAAAAATGGAAATTTCTATTTTATACTCGGAACAAAAACTATTTTAGACAAAAAAACACCAAATTAATTTGTAAATCGATCAGAAATTTCTGGCTGCCCGAAATTAACGTAGCATCATATTTTTATCCATTTGCATGTTCACTTTTTTCTGAAACACTACTTATAATAAATACTCTATCGTGAAATTGAAAAATTATTTTATTTTTATACAATAACGTAAATGTTCACAACATTATCAGTAACATTACTCTAGCCACTTTCTTCCCTTACTGTTTTCATTACATTTTACATCACACAAATATTCTTATACTTGTTTTATGAATAAATTTTTGGACTCATTTGGATCTCATATCACTATGGATATATTTTCACGGATTCCACAAAGGAGTCCAAATCGTGATCCACAATTCGAACTTTAAGGCACATGCTTATCTATTCTTCCATAAATTATGCCATTCTACATATTTAAATATTTTTACCATATTTCAGGCGTATTTAGTATTCAAGGGACATGGTAAAGGTGATCATGAAGGCTCCAGTATGGTGGCAAAGACTCCAGCTGGAAAATTCATACCTAAAGGAAGATCTGCGGGAAATTCTCAGTATGCCACCAGCACCAACTCATCGGCAGGCCTCAATGAATATACCAAAGTGACAGAACAAGACATTCAGGTATTTTGAATCATAAACATTCATTATGAATTGCTCAATCTTCTTCAAAAATCTGAAAATTTTATTAATCTCATAAAAACTATTGTTATGAGACATGTTTAAATCTATTTCAAGAAAATATAATATTTTTACTAAAAGACATTGTTTGTTGATCAGGCATCCAGCTCTTAAACTTTATTTTAAGTTGTAATAAAAGCCTCATTTTATCAATCCAGAACTATCCTGTCACACTGGACTTAACTTACAGGAGGATTATTTGAAAATATTAGAATACACACATTTTTGTGACTATTTTTCTAAAAACTTTTCATTTCGCATATTTTTTGTAGCTATTGTTACCTATAGGAGTAAGTAAATATAATTTACAATAAATATGTTTTGAACTTTTCTGATTTTTATTAAAATGTAATATTTTGTTATTTAGGGTACTTCGGTTTTAATGAAATTTATTTATAAATATATTATATTCGTGCGTAAAATACTTCATAATATCATGGACAAGTATGCCATACATTATTTTTAGTAGAAAACTCAATTTTTTCTTAAAATTTGACTAAGGATAGTTTTGCCTTCAGCATTCCATTTGCAAAATGAATAGAATTCTATTCTCCTTGTTTTATATCCGAGAAGCATATGCACACCACATGGTGTATATTATTATTAACAATTTTATGAAAAAAAAAAATAGTTCATCCATCCAAAAGGCATATAAAGTCGATAAATGCCATTATAATAATATAAAGATACAATTTCTATGAGTTTCAACGTAGATACAACACATACAATTCAAATATCATCGGAATGATTAGCCAGATGAGTATACCATTTCATTTCGGCATTACACATCAACTTGCGCTATTTTCCATGGCTATTCTTCTGAGGGGTCTCACTTTTCATTTTAGTGTTTATTATTGAATGAAGAGCATTCCTTTAAGATTATTTCCTCTACACTTATGTATGTATTACTACTACTGTATGTTTCATTCTTGCAGCAAAATAGCAAATTGTGTTTCAATGTATTTGTGCCTACTAAGTATAAAAATATAACTTAATATTTCACGATATATTAATATATATATACGCTAGAAATAATTTGGCTATAATAAAAAATCACATGTTTTCCATCAGAAACTTATTGTTTATATTTATATTACATAATTTAACTCGAATATATAATTTTTTATTAAAATAAAGATTTTGTCTGTTTTAGGAGGAGTTTCGTCGGCTTTATACTCAATTGGAAAGCCTAAAGGACAAGAATATGCGCTTTGGAAATCGGCACTTGACAGCTAAAATTTGCGCTATGCAAGAAGCAGCTGTGCGCCAAGACTCACTCGGGGTCACATTGAAAGAAGAAGTAGAACCAAATGGAGACAAGAAAAGGGGGAAAGGTGGAGATTCCTCCAAACTGAATACCATGTTCACAGTTATAGCTGACAAAATGGCTTGCTCAGCAATAATCCCCGCTGAAGAGTCCAGCAGTAGCGGCAAAGACTATGTTCTGGAGCCATGTGACTCAACAACCTCCACCACCAAGTCTAAACGTCTCAATGTGACATTCAGCCCTATGAAAAATTGCGACTGTGACAATGGCGGATCCAAAAGTGATAAAGACAATCTTAAAAATAAGTCCCAGGCTGTCGTTTCGGAAGACGATGCTAGTATTAATAAAAGTAAATCTAGACTTAAAAACCATTTGAATACTAATTTAAGTGTACAGAACTCAAACGAGGATAGTGCAAATGCAAAAGGTTGTGATAAGTGCATCAGCAGGGTGAGCAGTGATGATGCAGAGCCGGACCCCAGTGCCGGAGAAAAGAGTGACCAGCGGTCATTCGATAAGTCCACCGAGCCTAGTGATTCCGATTCGACCAGCGCACTCCCTAAAAGCTCTAGTCCTCCTAATGTAGATAATACTAGTCCCAATAACACATCTGGAAAATCTACACGAACTCCCATCAAATCTGGACATGCTAGGACACATGCAATTGTCATTAACTTGGATGACAAAAGTCGGTTTACGGAAGAAGTCACAGTTTAACTTATGTCGTAATATAAATTTAATTAAATGCAGCGAAATAATGTGGTGTTACCTAATATAATATTATACTCGTAATAATTAGATAATATTTAACACTTAATTTCAACACTTGATGAATAATATGATACAATGACGCGCTCGAAATGACATAGTATAAGTTTCAATAACAACTACACTATCAATCTCAATATTACAATATATAATATTATACGTACAATGCATATCAACGTAAGTTATAATTTCTTAAATTCTAATAGCGAAAATAATATCCGTGAAAATAGATTGATGTACACATACATATTAAATTTTATTATATCAAATAAGTAGAAACTTGAAAAAAAAAAAATTTTTGCCTATTGAATTATTGAATTTGTGATCAAAATATTATATAAGTTCAATCAAATGCGTTATGTATGCTACTAATAGGTAACTAAAACTATCTGTAAAAGTTTTTTGTTTAATACACTTCCTAATGTACATGCATGCAATACAATTTTGTCTGTTTTTTCTTAATTGACAAAAATTTATAAAACCTGATTCTGTCTATAAAAATATATATATATTCTCATCAAACCGCACTGTCAAGTAGTTTATTATTAAAGCAACACATTTGTGAATTAAATATTATCAATATTATTCATATAGAATCCGGTTTATATTAACAAAATAAATCATAATAATCCAAAACTATATTTTTTTGAAGCATATGTTAAAACTATATTTTGATTTATTAAATGAAATCTCATAAACGTTTGTAATAAAATAATTCTGTACATGTACAAGATATACTTTCCCAAAAAAAGGTTATAAATTTTATTTTCATTAATCTTTCACTTATTTTTATTCATATTCTCTGATCCATTCATATTGTGCCAGATTAACCGATATTCTCATCAGATAATAAAGAGTAAAGAAACATTGGTTTTTTGAACTCAGTGATAATTATTATAACTAGAAAGAATAAATTAAAACAGATATTTATCTCATGTTCATTGTGGTATCAGTATTGTAGTATCAGGTTAAGAAAAAGTCTCTTATAATTTTAATTAAACTCATGCTGATGGAGATTATTATTTTTAATATATTTTGAAACAGCTCGCAGGGTACACCTGAACTATTCTTCTTAATATCTTCAGAACCATCTTGATTATTTCTCAAACTGATCATAGTCTTTAAGAGAGGTTTCCAAAAAATATCAGGATAATAAACCAAAATAACGGTCACAAAATAGATATATCAGTATGTTGGACCTTAAGTTCCTAAAAATTTAGAACTTTTTTAAACTGTTTGTTTATTGCTTGAACAGATTATTTTATACAATTACAATCTATGTGAAGAGGACTTCGCGAGCCCAAATTGTTTTAAAAAAATATATCATGTTATTTTTATAGCTTTGCAACAAATGAAATTAAAAATCTTAAAGATTTATAAAAATACAAATGAATAATTTAATTTAATTCGTAGTGGTCATTTTACCAGTTTATCTATCGTTTGCTTATGAGTCTTCTAAAATACTAACAATCCCCTATTAAAAATAAAATTGTTATTATTGAAACCTCATTCCTATAAAGTTTTAAAGATTATTACTCGGTGTGTTGATTCCAATCTAAATTATGCACATAGTAAACCAAACTCAAAAAAGAGATCAAACTTACTCAATTTATCTTTCTTGCTTGTAATAAATGATATTAATAGAAACAATAATACAAAGAAAGAAAAATCATTGATTATTGATATGATAATATATTATTATCATTTCAACTTTCATTTTGAAATGAATGTTCAATGTTAGTGGTTTCTCATTTCTAACATAAAATTTATAAGTACACAAGAAGAACTGTACCAAATAGAATAAGGTATTCAGTTTGAATGAAAAATATATATTCTATGAATTGCATACCAAATTATTTTATTGAAAATTATTCTTGCTGTGAAACTTAAAATTTAAATTTAGTTTGGGGCATCCTCACAACATAAATACACATTTGTAACCCAATCAGTTTATAATACTGTGTCATATTGAATATGGTCAGGCACAAACTCAAAAATGTCTAACATGTACTTACATAATATTATATTGTAAAAAATGGTAAAATTGCTTTATTAACATTCTTATATTGTATTCAGAATTCTTCAGTGGCTCTATATTAATATGCAAGTATTTATTACCAACAGAGTTTTGCATAAAAGATATGTGTCCATAATTTATTATTGTAAATATAATTATATTAAATCTATAAATATTAGAATAATATCATAATATAGTTCACACAAGTATCTATTATGATAATAAACTTGTTAAATCTGTACCGTATTAATCAAATATTTACCTAATATATTAAAATAACTTGTTACTACTTATAATTTTTTATGTACCCAATATTTTTTATTTGTGATTTATAACTGTACAATATATACTTAATTCAATTGTTTTGTGACTTTTCATTAAGTCAAGTATCTTTTTTACCCATAATTTAGTTGAAATGAAGCAATCCTTTCCAAAAATCACGCAAGATACACTGATTACATATCTACTAATTTTATATTGTCTTACTATACACCACACTATCCTTTAAAGAGGTGTCAATACAATTTTCATGTGGCATTGTTGTACCAGATAAAAATTTATATGGTTCAATGTGTAACAGGAAGTGTGTAGTTTGCTTTATTTTAATAGTTTACTATGAATATAGAAACAGTTTAAGTAAAACAAACATTTAAAATTGCCTGTATTTAAGGATATATAATTCATTCCGCAAGAATTGATGTATTGTATTTTAATTTACTAAACTGGAAATACTCGAATATTCACCATCAAAAATGTAAAGTGTTCTTATACATAAAAATTGTAAGTTTTTTCGTTACCTGGAAAACATTTGAGGAGAGAAGACCGTAGCAATATTTATTAGCTTGATATTGCTTTTTTATTGAATTTAATTATTCACTTATCTACTACATTTATTCAGTATATTGTTAAAAATAATGTTACGTTTCATGTTTCAAAATATTTAAAATATATTGTATCCTTCCTAAGTTGTTACATATAATTGCAAAGTGTTTTCAACAACATTATCGTCAAATAAACATGAGTATAAAGAAACTGTTATGTGGATGTTTCATTTTAATTTCATATTATAGTTTATTGTTACCATAGACCAGTGCTTCGTAACCTTTCATCTTTCACGGCACACCATAAGTATAATAAGTAAGAAATGCCGCCACGTTGGCAGCATTTCTAATGTTTTTCTGATACTAGAGAAATGCGCCACAGCACACTCAGCACTGTCTCGTCATAGATAGTATACGTACCATCTGGATAAGTCGAAAATTTAAAACAAATTAATTTCACAACATCAATTCAAGGTCTTTTGGACAGATATAATATATAACATATATTAAGTATGCTAAATAATATCGACCCATTTTCAGCAGAAGATTGTGAGCAGCAATTTGATCGACTGTCAGTAGCCGAAGTCATAATTTATTTTATCACGATCTTCTACCAGTCTATTAAGTTGCCGCTTATGATCTTCTGCTGGAAAGGGCTAGATATTTTCCTTTAACACACAGTTTTTTGATTTTTACTGCATACAATACACATGCATATATCAAATCAATATAGCATATAAGCTAACAGAAATAATATTATGTACTTATATTATAGTATCTACAGTTGCCGCTAGCAGCATAAATATTGATTGATAGTTTCTTTCCAAAAAAAAATTACTTCTCGATTACAATATTTCTATATTCACCACTGTCGCAATCAACTTACTTCCATCAAATAATGATGTCATTTTTACAACATGTGGCATTTGCGAGTGCACTCTACTAGTCCCTAGCGCATTACAAATGTGTATCAAAGTGATAGCATTCAACATTTGACAGAGTAACATTGGCATTGACTAAAAAGTCTCTAAGAACAAAATTTCTACACTATTTATATTTCATACGATCATCAAGAAATTCTTTCTAGATGAATGGAGCTCTTACTCAAGATACTTTTCTACAATGTGGGAAATAATGTGAACGAACATTTTCAAAAACTTACTGCAATTTATCCTCTAGAATAGCAAGTTGTTTTTTCATGAATTTGAATAAATATATTTATTGATTAAGAATCATAATAAATGGTTTGTTATCATGGTATGTTTATTTAACTATTCATAAGAGAGTCCACAATTGATATAATAGAAATATATTATAATAATATTTCATTTTAACAAAATCAAGACAAAAAATAAAATGATTCTTCAAAAAAAATATTCAAAATATGAGTCTTTTACCAGACACATCATATTATGTCAGATTACAAAATATAAACTCCTTGTTTTTAAATGTTTCATCAATATTGAAAATTATTTTGATAGTCATATTTCTTAAATAATATTTTATTATTTTTACTTTATTTGTAATTTTATTTATTAATATGTGTTAGCCAAACAGTTATGTAACACAGTCCATGCCAAACTTTCTTCAATAATATTTTATCCCAAAGCACGTACACCATAAGAATCTGTAAACATAAATAAAGCTTTGCAATTTTTTCATTGAGATTAGTTAAAGGATAAACCAACTGCCTATTATATTAAGCATCCACACCACACTATCTTCAAATGTAAATCAAAAAACTATTGATTTTCAAGCAATTAAATTGAATCCGCCACCCCCATTACAAATCGATTTACAAAAGACGATAAATATTAAGTAAAATTGAAAAAAAGTGAAATTTTGTAAAAAAAAATATTTCAATTTTTTTTATTTCTGAAAAACATCATTTCGCTCTTAGAATACGCGCTAGAAGTTTGGTAGGAGGACGGAGAACTGTTCGTTGTGAAAAATTATAAAGCACTACAATTTTATTTTTTACTTTTGGCAATATACAAAAAAACAATACCTGGCAATGTAAATATCACGTACAACAACTTGACAATAGACGTGTTGTTTGACATTAAATTAATGTGTCAAGTGTCAAACGTCAGTCTGATAACTTTCATGTTTATTATTATTTATTTTTAAATTTTGGTCATGTCTCAAATCGAAGTTAACACATTAAGGAAATAAAAAAAATACTACATTTCCATAATTTTATCATGGAAAGTGACAAAACTTCGATGCAGGATGTCCGATCTCAATCTTTATCCACATATCTGAAGACTGAACCTATAGCTAATATTTGTGGATGTTGCCTGGCAGAAGATAATTTGAGGAGTATGGTATCAACGTATTATTACGAAGGAAAACCAGAAAACTACTCGGAAATGATCGCTGGCTGTTTTGCATTGGAGGTATATAATTTATTTTGCTCCTACCTTATAATTTTATCTAAATTAATCCCAATTTTATGACGGAATAATCATCAGTATAATAAATAACATTACCTTCAGCAAAATATATTAATATTGTATATCGACTTTGAAAGGGAAGAAGGACATAAGCGCCAGTTTTTTCAAAATAGTTTTTTTTTTCGATAATCATACTGTGTACATCTTAATACAACTTAATACACGTTATAGTAAAAGGATATAAGCTGCAAATACTCAATTAGTATCTAAATTTTGTTTTTAAGCTTACCATAAGAATGGCCTGTCAAATTTCCAAACAGGAAAAATGATTTTTTCCACATCAATTTTATTAGTTTTTCTTAAATAACTTATTAAATCAATATCAGATTGGGTAAATAAAACACCAGTTTTATTCTTCATACAATTCAAGGTTGTGTCTATTGAATATTTTGATTTTCGCCCAAAATCATTAAATATATGTTTTTTGTGTCTCCTGTAAAATTTGTGCTGTGAGTTATGTCCTTATTTCTGTCCACAGTCGATATGCTTGTAATATTTTCCTGGATTGTTTCAATACCTATAAGCACTTAAAAAATGAGACCTGAATGATATCGATGATTGCTTATTGCTTGCATCAGTGTATATATATATATATGTCTCCCTAGTAGCCTACGCACCTAGCAATCCGGGGAATGCAGGTTCGATTCCGACATCTGTCAGATTTTTCAATATCCAAAATTGCAGGACTGGATACCCATTGGGTTGAGCAATTGTATTGACTGATTTCAAACGACAATTATCTGACAAACAATTCTCCTAAAAAAATAATCTGTCAAGATGTCGCCACATTATGGAGATCCATATACTCCACTTTCGGATTGAATATGTTCGCACTGTGTAAATCCATATGCTCCACTTTGAGAGCGAACATGGTATAAAAAATATATATATGTATGTATGCAAATAATTCGAAACAAGTTCAATGTACATTCCAAAAAATAAATTTTAGAAACCTCGCACATATTGCTGAATTTGGTTATTTAATGTCAATTCCTCATCACATTATATTCTTAAAATAATCGCTAAGTAAATAATTATTATCAAACTACTTCATCAATCTTTTCTTTTTTGTAGATGATAGCATTTGATGAGTACCAAGAGAAATTTTATTCCATATGTGATGCATGTGTCTCTCGGCTAAGGGAAGCATGTTATTTTAAACGCCAAGTAGAAGCTACTCAAAACTCTATTAAAAAGAATCTAAGTAAGTATATTTTATAATTTCATAAGTATATTACTTTCATTAAATATGAAAGTGTATTATACAGTGGAAACCCCTTAACATGAAAACGCTTAATGTTAAAAATCGGTTAGTTTGAAATAATACTACAGTCCTGACAATATCCGTGTACAATATAATAATTTCATATATATTTTTTCTATTAACCTGGAAAGAAAAATTATTCAACATCAAAAGATTTTGCTTCTCGAACAGCCAGATTGGCAGCCGGGTCATCACTCAGAAGTTTTTACACTTTTATTTACTAGGCCTGCAACTTTTTCGAACACTAAACGAAAACCCTAATAAAAGGTTTTGCATTCGATTACAATACAAAACTTATTTACCATTTGCAGCCGGGTAACAATTACCCAGATGTTATTACACGCCCTAATTTACACATTAAACAATAATTCTTAGATACTCCTCGTCTTTAGGTAAAAGCAATACCAATTTTACAAATGTCAGTCTGTCATTGAACTCAGTGACGCTTGTATTGAAATTGTCGAATTTTGTATTTTTGTGGAAAAAATGCGATTTATTGTGAGAAAAATATTTTTTTTGTGTCTTTTATCGAATATGTGTCAATAGTGTACCTAATATGATATATTTGACAATGCATATACTACAAGTGTTAATTTTAGCAGAAAATCAAATTATTCCAATTTTACTACATAGCAAACATTGATAAAAAAAAAATTGCATCTATTTTTAACATGAAATTCATTAAACGTAAAAAAATATTTCAGTTCCTTCGGTTTCATGTTAAGAGGTTTCCACTGTAATTAAAATAATACCAATACCTATTTGAAATCTATTTAATACCTATTTTAAAATCTTACAATGCAGGACTGGATCCCCATCGGGTTGAGCAATTGTTTGACAAACGATTCTCGTAAAAGATAAACTGTCAAAA
>JAGVSQ010000438.1:0-39893 GCA_022683975.1 Rhyacophila evoluta | reverse complement strand
TCGACTGATGGTGCTTGATGGGAATTGATTTTAAATTCTAAATTATTTAAAACTGTGTAAACTTTCATATGTGATTCTCACACTGAAACTCACATATGGAAGTTTACCAGTTTTAAATAATTTAGAATATAATTTTTTACATTGCTTCTATGAGTAAGGTTGAAAAATAATTTAAACTCATCGGTATTGCGAATAATCATTAAATATACTTTTTCCATTGTTTTTTTTTTATATGCGTGAGTAATTTACAGATCTAATTGTGATATTATTGTACTGAAACAATTGAATACAAACATAATTTAAAAAAATCACATATGCATTAATTGCATTTTAAAAATTTATAACTGCAATCACAAAATATCCATTATTTTAAAACCGTCAATTTCTTAGTAACTATTGGCTTCACGGGGATGATTTATATTCATTATCAAAATTAATAATTACAGCATAAGTATGTGAAGTGTGATTGATATAAGTAAACACGTTGATGTATTGTAGTATGGATGGTAAAAAAATTTCCTATAACGTGTTGCATTCTATCATGTGTATTAAAAGATCGAACTGATCAAAAATTTTATTGGTTCGCCGAAATGGCCAATAAATACAATTAGTTAGATGGGCATTTGAACTTTGATGACTCTATTGATTGGCTGTCGGTTGTCGATTTGAAATGAGGCCGTTAAAGCGGTCAACTGTTCAAATGGACTGTCATAAATCGTGCTGCCGTCGACGTCAATCTTTGCCAATTTATCGGCAGCAGTAAACGTGTTTACTTACATTGTTGTCTTAACGACAAAAAGTCAGTAGTTTTATTTTATTATCAATTGCCGCTCGAACAATATGCACTTATAAATTACATCTGTTAATAACATGGCTAAATACTGAATATACAATATTCATAAGAAGCTATCCATAGACATTTTTTTACTCAACTATGGGATTGTCTCTTACTGGCGATTCTGTCAATTGAAACCGTGTCTTGCAATCTGATAATGGATAAAATACATGTGCTGCTGAGAGTATATGGTATAATAATATACTTATGAAAATGAAATCTGTTTTCTACGAGAAATCCACTTACTGTTGAAAATATTAAACTAAATTGATAAGAATATCCGACTATTTTGTATAACAGTGATTTTTGAGTTAACTTACAATTCGAAATTTAAAACCAAACTTAAAACATATAGGACAAGGATGAATGCATCAATATTTCCACAAAATAAATCAATCCGAATGAATTTCACTAAAACTTACGGCGAAAAATGTTTTCAAGGAATAAATTCAGTCGGAAAACTGTTTGCTTTCCGATGGAGCCCATTTGAAAATGGGATGAAAATCGGTCGGCAACGACAAGTGAATTTACATGTAGGTCGACAAACTGCATCGAAAACAATCTAATCGAGATCGCAAACCGTACGATAATACTATTGCTGGAAAAGTATAGTCTGCCCAACGATTATTTCAGACTACCCTATCACTAATTCATGAATTATACTATGCACCGATGTACAAATGCACTAAAAGCTTATCCCAGCAACATGAGTCAATTGAGTTAAGTGAATAAAAGTAAAAATATTACCCCTTTAAAAAGCTTACAGTAGCCATTGAATTAAAATATGTTGAGAGTTGAACAGTCTCGTAAAATACTATGTATAGATAAATGTAACAATATTGATAAAAGCGACATAAAAAAAATAAGTCTTAATACTGAATAAAATTATGAGTTATATATTATATATACATAAAAAAACTCATAAACGTAATTGTATCATTCGATCTTATCACATGAACTTTTAAAATATACGTGTTTAAAAGATGCAAAAAAACTGAATTATTGACGTTTAATTAAATTTAGATAATATTTTAATAGCCTCCTTGGAAGCGTAAATGTGAGTGGCGCGCTTTGTGTTCGGGGAATGCGGATTTGATTCCCAATTTTTCAGGATTTTTAAATATCCCAAAACACAGGGCTGAATGAATGCCCATTAAATTGAGCAATTGTCTAGAGAAAGATAATTTGTCAAGACGTGTCTTCACATTACGGAGATCCATATACTCTACTTTCAGAGCAGATATTTTCACGTTGTGTAGACCATATGATACGCTTTCGTTGAGTGCAGGGTAAAAATTGAATATCTGTAAACTAGTTAAAAATTATTATAAATGTTCCTAGCCCTATCTTGGGTAAAAACTGACGAGCTGTGTATTGTAATATATTAAAAGCAAAAAGAAAAGTTCTGATATACTTTTATTTTCTGTAGTAGTTGTTGTATTTAATGGTAACATAACTAAGCTTTCGCTATTTGCGCTATACAAGATGTCACAAAGGTATGAGAATAGGAGCAAGCGGTAATGTTATTTGAACGATTGCTTGAAAGTCGTGCACATATATATATCCAGGTGCGTTTCATCATAATAATGTGTTACGAAGTTCGAATGATCAAGTGACATATAAAAAAAATATCATGATTTTAGGAGATGCTATTTTGTACATAATGCTAGGATTTGTTATCGTTGTAAAAAACGTGATATTTAATAATGAAAATGCTACAGGATTCTAACACACAAAACTAATAACAATAACGCAGGAAGCAAGTAATCCGAAACGGATGAATAGTTCGTGAGTTTTTATAATTAATTAATATTTCTATGATAGAATATTATAATTTACAAACAAACTACTTTGATAGATTGAGCATACTGTATACGACTTTACCATTATAACATTTCGCGGGAAATCGAATTTAGTAGTGCTTTTTTAAAAAGAAATACAATGGCGTATATTTCAGACGGGTTTTATTATAAAAAAAACATTAATTTAAAACCAGAATACCATAGTTGGTTATGAAAATATATTTACGTAAACTTATCGGCACGGCAATGATAATATTGTTGTGTTGGTTGCACTGTTTGCGGTTAGGGAAACGTCCTCATACAGCCACCGTGACTAGAATAATAGAAGAGGAGATGGCGTAGGCCCGCTTAGATTTCCTTCTTGTTATTTCTGAGTTTTCGAGTGTAAACACGTCCCAGAAGATGGCGTCACCCGCTCCTGCGCCGATCTAAAGTTTGAGTGAATCCACAGCGAGGCAGCGCAACGATTTTCGTTTCTTTGGTACAAGGTATAACGCGAACAAGTGGATAACGCTGCGGGATTGTTGGCAATGTAATTCGATATTTTATTCACGAATTCACAGATTTTCTGGTGAGATTGGTGTGAACAGCTGCAGTTGTCGGAATTTTTCTTTCGACGTGTTACAAAAAAAAGGAGAACAAAAAGCCGAGACAAGCGAATATACTACATTGTTATCAGTGAGAATTAATATTAACTTTAAAAAGCTCCATTTAAGAATGTTTGAATGCTTATCTATCGTAATACATTCACTCTAAAGATTAATTACTTACGAATATTTAATTAGCAAGACTATTGTTGAAAATTCTTATAATATTTATTATTAAAAATATTTAAAAAAAAACTAATCAATTAGTAGAATTAAAGATGATATATTTGTAAAATCTATAAGATGTGACGCGATTCCACAAAAAGCAACTTCGTGGACACGTAAATAAAATGTATTTATTGTATATAGATACAAAATATTTTGACATATTACTAATAAGTCAAAATTGATTACAGTTTCTTTAAAAAAACGCAAAAATATACATTATGTTAATGGCATGGCAAATGTATTATTTTTCACTTAAAAAAATTAAAATGAAAATAGATAACGCATCAGTCAGAACAATTAGGAGAGCTTTTCAAGATGAAAAATGATGCTCTATATAAAGTGTAATGAACAAGCACCACAAACGTTAAAAGTTGGAAGTTCTCGAGCAAAAAATAAAAATGCTTCCAATTTGTGACGCTATTTACTATATATCATATTTAGCGATGTTGCTACAACCGAGTACCAACTAACTATCCTTTTAAACGAGAAAGATGTTATTATTATGTGATTCTAGATTCAGATAATCTGCATAAGTTGTCTGCATTAGGCCATTAGGAGGTGATTGTTTTTAATTCCGAAGAAAAGTAAAATGCTATCAAACCGTCAAATTTGTGACCAAATAAATAAAAAAAAACGATCTAAAATTTCTAAAAGCAAGCAAATGCTTTAATTAGATTTAGAGAAGAGAAGTCCGGAGACGTTTGTTTGTCTGAAGAAATCGAATAAATCTTTTACATTATTTCATTTCAAAGCTTTATAGTAAAAATGGACGGGCGACGTTCAAGATAAAAAGTTGAATAAGAGTTACTTTGAATTATACTACAATATAAGCACGCTATAATAATAATCATGCTTTATCATCAAAGCTAAGTTTAATATGTAATATAATGGTTAAGATAAAGAAAAGCTTTAATGTATTCGAAGTACGGCTGGGCTCAAGACAAAATATTAATTCACACGTTAAAAGTTCATTTTGAGAACACAACCCGAGACCTAATGATAGTAAGGCTTAACGGGTCGCAAGAGAGCCATCGAAGGGCGAAGAGAGGGGTACGGAGACGAGGGTCGGGAAATGAATTACTCGGTGAAATTCTTGCGCCGCTAAATAGACACTTAATTAAAATATATAGCTGTGAGTGGAGTTATTTCGATAGTTTAATCAAACGAAAAACACTTCAAATTTTATCAGAAAATAGATACGCAAGAAAATTATTTTAAGTGGCACGTGGATCAGATGAAGAGGGATTCAGTAATGGACACTGTTTACGGAATGAGTGGGTATTTGATTGATATTTTATTAATTAATAAATTGTTTAAATTGAAACTGGAAGGATTTATATTTTGTATAAATCAATCAACTTGAATGTACTTTGCGGAAATTGGTTTTGAATAATTGCCAGAAAATTTATAATAGGTAGAAAATTTTGAATAAATTAAAAATAATGCAAAAGGCATATCGCTCCGGAAGACAAATGCCAAATAGTGTATACAAGTAGCACGAATAATTGAAATCAATATTTGTATGGTGAAATTGGGTATACCATATAATATATAAAAAATACATTTAAAACGAAATTTAATTATTGATATGGAATATAAAAGTCACCTCGGCGGCCGAATTGGCTAAATCACGCGTTTAGACACTGTAGATCACGGGTTCAAAAAAATAAAATAATGTAGCACTGACTATCTGATGCTTTGAGCGATTGTGATATAATGAAAAATGAAACAAGTCTTTAAATTATGGATACCTGTTGATGCCGAATTTAAAGAAAAGATAATTTTAGCAAACATATTAATTGGAAATTTTGGTGTATGGAATATTTAATTTATAGAAATAGTTGATATTCATTATTTGTTAAAAAGGATATTTTATGTGGTCGTTGTACTTAGTTTGAATTTTTAAGTTTCGATTAAGATATAAAATATTCTTTTAAAGATTTTATTATTCACCTTTTTAGCGATTACTTTTAATATATGATATAAAATTACGTCGACTAATCATATAAATAAGATTGGAAGCAAATTGTATGAATCCCCAGTGTTTAGATGTAATCTTTTTTTTCTATGGATTGCACGGGTTACGGATAGGGCACAATTTATATTTTGAAGTGTGCCATAAAGAGTGATCACTTGATTAAGCGTTGGCAGCTTCAATGCAAGAAGACAGGAACAAGAATGGGCAAGTCAAATTTCTGATAAGCACGTATTCTGTGTGAATCACAAAGCGCGAGAAATTCCCAACAAAAGGGATGGGAATCCAAATAAGCCTTGAATAAGATTACCATTCATATTGTGCGAAGACAAATTGAAATGATGACTGCGTACGACAAGCTGCCGTGAAAAAGTGTTCACATGAATTCTAACAACCCCTATAAAAATAAATCGGAGCCTTTTGAAGAATGACCAATCGGAACGATTCGACCCTGATTTAAAAGAGAAACATAAACATCTCTTGAAGCTCTGAATTTAATTCAATAAGATTTCATAGATGGGTTACGTCAAATAAGTCATTACTAATTTAAAATTATCTAGATAAAATAGATATAGCAGTTCAAAAATATAATAAATAACAATTAAAAATTATAAAAAGCTTTTCAAGCAGTTAATTTTGCTGCAAAAATATTATTAAGACTGGGTGTATGTGAATACTGAAACAAATGTCATTGTTCTAAATTATTTAAAACTGGTAAACTTCCATATGTGAAGTATTTTTAGTTTTAAATAAGTTAGAATTACAAATCAAGCACCATCAGTCAAAAATATTAATTATATGTCAGTATAATTTAAAATAATTATAAAATAAATGTAAGAGATTCATTTTCCAATGGGATTGTTTAAAGAGAATGCCAAGTCAATAACTATTCTTGCATGTTGTATTCAACGTTTTTAAAAGAAATAATTGTATATCATATAATATAGGTTAAATATATGAAGGCACATGAATGCTAGTGAAAGGAATTATTGTCATTGATTAGATGGCATCTAAAGGCTAGAAGAAGAAAGAATTCGATAGAGATGGTTTGTACTATTTTTTTAACATTAAAATTATCATTTATATACATCGTTAACAGCATTAAGACTATTGAGTTGATAGAAATATGAAATTATTTTTAATTCACGTCTTCAAAATAGATCTAGAAAAAGTATCATTATACGAATTGATTTGGATATATATTGTATGCAAATGTGTATGAAAATGTGTGACAACAGAGTGAGTGTTATGCTTTAATAGAGAAGCATACAATTAATACAAAGACGTTACTATCGTATATTTCCGAATTGCTTACCATCTGAACGTACGTTCTTGTACGTGCGGGGTGAATCTAGTAGAAGTTATTTTATATTAGTTCTTCATAAATATATCATGCCTTCTATTATTGCAGTAACCGGTAAATGATATTGTTAGTAGTGAGAATAAGATGAATTGAATGAAATTTTAAATACTTACAATATTTGAATCGAATTCAGTTTGTAAGTAACTAATTTTCTGGCTATAATACATCGGTGTATGTAGACATGCCGGAAATAATGTGTGTTGGTACATTTTTGTGTAATCCGGTAGCTGGAGGGGTTAAAGTATTGTTTACCACCACTCGTTAGTGGATGTCGGATATCCCAGCCACTGTTTTAAACACCATATACTGACGTGTCTTCGCACAGCGCGAAACGTCAATACAAAGGAACAAAAAGTTTCACACAAACAAAACGAACATACCAGTAAAAAACATTATGATAGAAAAAAATCCACTAGGACGGACTATGACGTGCAGACACAGATTTTTTTTTTGCATTTCCAAACGCATGTAATATAATCTAGTTGAAACATCACATATGTTCTTTTGGTGTCGGTGTCGAAAGAAAAACAACAAAAGATTCTAGGATTTTTTTAGAGTCTTTGCCGGAGGATCTGCATTGTCATTTTGAGATCTGTATGCTTATTCTTTCAGACATATTAAATATAACGTGGTATATATATTAAAACGCGTATAGAATTGATAAAAAAAATGGTACATGATTTTAACTTCATTCTAATTATTGAAAAATAGTGATGTACACCGAAAGACGTGAAGTACAAAAATCTATCACCAGAGTGAGCGCGTGTTATGAAATCCATTACAGTTAACATCTCTGTTCGAATAAGTCTTGGAGGTTTTTCCCTTTTGTTTTGGAAATGTATATGGACACACAGGGGACCATTGGCGAGCGTTCCCTCAAAGGTTGCGTCGCACGGGGCATCTCGCTGAATGGGGCATAAGGGACTCACCGGCAGAGAGCATGGTTTGTCTAATACGACCAGTTCGTCATCCACGTGTATCAGTTTCACCCTGTCGGCGAGCACTGGTGTCTCGTGCCTTCGCGCGTCGGAGAACAACATCCAGAGTGACGGGAAAACAAAATTGAAACAGAAAAAATCACTGTCATTTCGTTTGGTCGCAATCTCGTGCTTGGCTACCAAAGGACTATGCATATATTATGTGTAATCAAAATAGAGAAGAGGTGTTTTTTAGTAAGACATTTTGCATTTAGAACTCGTGCATTAGATATTACGAGCCAAAAATATCATTCGCACATTTTTGTAACAGCACTCATAAAAACTTTTTTTTATTTCAAATTAAAGAGTGATTCCAAAATCAATTTGTTGGTTTAAACTCAAGAAATAAAACAATAATATGTATTTAAAAGATGATTAAGTCAACAGCAATGAATAATATTTATTTTTTTACAAAATAGGGCAGTATAATATAAAGCTTGTAATGAATATATGGTACGTATTATGAATGAAGAAAGTGTAGTTACTTGGTATATAATAGACATTGGTATATAAGTAACAGTGAAGAAATATATTTGCAATAGTGAATATTACTGTTTATGTAATATTTGACTTTGTAGTCGGCAGAGAAAACTTTTGTTACAAAAATTTTAGCGTACCTAATCAATTATAAAAAATAAATATGGAACAAAAATATATATACAAATAAATGTACAAAAAAGGTGTGCAAATATTTTTTCCCATCATTGGAGAGGGAAAAAAATAAATTTCATATTCGGAAAAACAAAACGTATACAAAATAAAAAGGTATTGTCATAGACAATAAAGGGTTATTTATATAGTAAAACAAATACAAACAAATAAAAGGAATAACAACAATGCGTCACGTAAAAGTATGTAAAAAAAATAGTTGAAACGAAGTAACTTTGTTTGACGATTTCGCTGTTATTGTGTTAATTGTCGTTGAATTTCATTTAAAAAATACGATCGTGTGAAATTTTGTGAGCGAATATATCATCTGGAATATATTAAGTGAATCGTATAAATTTAGATGCGAAAGTATCTCTAATGGTCCACTTAAAATTTTGAACAAATATAGGACTTGTAAGCAATTATCAAAGAAAAGATTTCGTGTCTGGCAAAATACGGATTGCTTTACACATGAAGCAGGGCGGTAGCTGACGTGTTGAACTTCTATATTAACAAAATGTACTACTAAGCGTATGTTGAAAGAATTAAGTGATATTATATAATCTTCAATAATTATAATAGTTTTGTATCGCAATAGTTTTCTTTTTGGAAGCTAACATTTTTAAATATAATGTTCGACGATCAACCAATTGGTGTCGAAACTGTCATTGATAGTAGAATAGTTACAGTAGTTTTCCAACTATAATTAATGACCAGATGCTAGTTGACCTGTCGCTCCCGTCCAAGACCGACGTATTAAAACAACTCGGGCGACAATATTTCAACTAACTTAGATTACATTTCTGTTTTATGCATACAAGATGATTACATTGTACTATTTAAGGTTGTGTCATGCGAAGTTTACCTTAGTTTTGTAACGAAGGATACTCTGAGTTAGCATGGAAATGGAATTACAAAAGTAAGGATACACTACGACAGGGGTATCCGATATGATTTTATTTTAGATCAGTAAGTATAAGTTTTTTTTTGCATTTCTATTATAATAAAAATAGTCTAATATGGTGTTAATAAAAGTATCCACACACATACATACCACCTGCAGTCCTGGGTTTGTTTATCAAAAACTGATGATTAAAATTGAGACAGGTTACGCACGAACATGACACATAATATGAGCCTGTCGATCAGACTAACAGTACACAACTGTCAATGTAGATTGACTAATGTGTATCCTGCCTCAATCCTAATCATCATCTTGGAATAACAGTTCTCGGACTGTCGGCGGATTGCGGGTGTTTGTGTACCATAAGCGTATATATATATTTAAACAAATAAGTTTCTTTTATCCATAATAATCGTTAAATGTGAAATAGAATTCTGTTTTGTATTGCCTAAATTCTAAAAGGGAAGTTTTTTATGTTGAGATAATAATGTTAAATAAAAAAAAATATTATTTTTTTTCACAGATGTAATTTCAGAAAGTCCGAATACTTAAAACATTTGATATGGTTTACAACTTATAGATTTAAAAGAGTTATTTATATAATTATCATAGATTTACATGTTAGTATTACGTTTACAGTACTATCGACTAACAGTGTGTAAAAGTCGATTTTAAGCTCAAAAGTGAATAAAATTTTATAATATGAAAAATTAACACGAATGAGTTGCAAGTAGCCTTTTATTTTGATCCTTTTCTGCATATTTTTTGATAAACTACACAAACATATCGTCGTTTGTGACGGTATTTTTAAGTTCAATAGAAGCAAATAATGTGCTAAAAAATAAAAAAAAATAAGCGTTTGTTATAGTTATTTATTTTTTACATATCGTCAACGTACTGGCAGAAGTTGGTAATTGACAAAAAGAAATTGGCAAGAAACAAGTGAACAACGATGATGGTGAGAGTATACTTGTTTTTAACCAAGTTCTTTTGGTCACTTTTACAAGAACGGCGACAATATAATAAATAAAGATGAATTAAAATATTGTAATTTTTATGAATATTATTCATACAGCCTGACGATGAAATTTGAAATGTGATTGACAATTAATTTCGAATACAAATTTTATAAAATTATTAAAAAAAAAATCAATTTAATTGACTTTAAAATATATCTTCTATTTATCGTGGGTTGTGGTCCGCGGACCGTTTGTTGTTTGTCTCTTTATACTGTCTAAATTTGACTATATAGACACTGTAAATTTAGAGTCGAGTCAACGAAAGGTTAGTTATTATAAATTGCTTGTGCAAGTTTAGAACGGTCGCGATTATACACACAGACGGCTCGTTATCACTGTAACATGTCAGAAATATGACGAAGGGAACAAATATAATTTGGTAGAATGCGGAATTAATTACTTGCGAAACATATTAAGTCGAATGAATTATGCGACAATTTATCCGATGTAAACTTTACAAATTTACGGTGGGCTTTCGCTACATATCTACGCAGTTTAATGAAAGGACATTGGAAGCTTGCAAAATAGGTGTTTAATATAATACGATATATAGCAAGTGGGAATTAATGGTAGAATCTGATACAATCAGATTAAACGTTTGCAGTGCAAGTTTTTTTTATAGATAAAAATAGCATCAAAATATTTGCAGCATATTGGGGATCAAGTTTTTGTAAAGAAAACACGTTGTTATTGTTTGCGTATTTACATTTGTGGTCTAAGGAAAAACTATACTAAAAAGCTTATTCCCTGAAAAATATTTTAGATTATTATCAAATATTCCATATCCTTGTAAGTTTCGATTTAGAATGAAAGTCGTATTTAATTAATTGAATTAAATATATTTTCGATAGCCACCTATCTCCTACGTGAGGTTAGCGTGCGCGCTTTGGGGCAGGAGGTTGCGAGTTCAAATTCCAAAGCTACAAGTTTTTAAAAGCCAAATATGCAAGAATGTATGTAAATTGGGTTGATAATTATTTAGAACGCGGATATCTATACAGTCAATTACTGAAGTGGACATCTTTGGACTGTTGTGATTCATATGCTACACTTTAGCAGCGGACATAATAGTAATAAAAAAGATATATGGCTTAATAAAGGCCCATGTTTGTTGTGCGATTTGAACCATTATGACATCAGCAATTATTTATTGATGTGGGTGAATAAATGTATTGTTATTTGCCATACGTGTTTGTAAATAACGCACACGACGTGTAACTCTGTCAGACGTAATACGTTTAGTAAAACGGAAGCACAGCAGAAACGTGTCTCTCAATTTGCAATTACACGACATTTCGATGGGCGGGAAAATTCATTGTCCACAAGTCCATTAGGGGCCATAGAGTGACGAAGGTGTACGCTTGCTTGTACACACCAACACCTCAAAACTTTGTGGGGAGCGGCGGGTAGGCGGCGAAAGAGTTGCCAGTCATGGATTCAGTTACATTGTTCGAACACTTATTTTTTTTATAAATTATACTAAAGCTTACCAAGCTAAAGCGTTATCATAATAAAAGCTACCTCTACCTCCTAAGCGACACATATTTCAAAGACTTGTAATTATATAAACGCCAATGATGTACAGGACTAAAATTAATAATCCACTTATCCAAATCCACGTAATATGTTACGTACTATTAATTAAGATTTTATATTCTGTTGTAAAGCCATACAGTTATTGTGTCTATATCGAAAGGTATTATCATTTAAATACAGTGCTCTTCGTGAAAGTATTTTTTTTTGAATTTAATCTAGTTTTAGGAGAAGATATTACTATATATTTATTTTCTTCGATAAAAACATAAAAAAGTTAATTTTATAATCATAACAATATGCATATAAATTAGAATGCCAATATTACGGAGTGTTATTGATGTTTTAAATAAAAAATATGAAGCTATACGTTAAGGACAAAATAAAAAATGCACTAAATTATGGTATTACTGTGAAGACATGAAAAATATTATGAACGTAATGGAATAGTTAATATTTATAGAGATAATACTGTGATTTTGTCGTTAAATTGACCTTTGCGGACTATGAAGTTAAATGATATGTTACTAACAGCACATACTCGGATAAATAAAAAGACGTTTTTTTTTTAGTTTTTTAATGTATTTTTATAAAGAGCTTCAATCACGTTCATAAAGATATCGGAAATATTAAAGCACATCCTAGATTTTAAATCTTAAATCAAACATTGGTACCGGATATTATACAAAAGATAAAATAGCTACCATT
The DNA here is from genome assembly GCA_022683975.1 of Rhyacophila evoluta. Classification (NCBI taxonomy): domain Eukaryota; kingdom Metazoa; phylum Arthropoda; class Insecta; order Trichoptera; family Rhyacophilidae; genus Rhyacophila; species Rhyacophila evoluta. The sequence goes on along the minus strand of JAGVSQ010000438.1, from coordinate 27,314 downwards.
TATATCATATAATACCGCGTGGGATTACCGAATTCAATAGAAGTTTAAAAAGAAATACGTTGAAGACCGCTATGTAAGATTTTCTATGGCTTTCGCGATCTTAATCCGCCCCTGAATGTCACACACATGCAGACGTGGAGTGAGAGGGTGGCAGAATCTGTAAGGCCTTCGACGCGGGGCTAGGGTTACAACCTTTTCCGGGCTATAAATCGCTGTCAGTCTGACGTGTTAGGCGCAGAGACGTGCGTCAGATTAAACGTAACTGGGACAAACGCCACTTAAATATGGCCCGGAAAAACGTAATTTATATTGTGGGGGCAGTTTTGAAATACATAGAAATAAATGGGCCAATAGACGAGATAAGAAAGTACTATGTTGTGTAATATGGTCTCTATTTGAAAGGTTAGTGGATTTATTAAGTTCATAAAACAAAGGATATTTCAGTTTTCATTATTTTAAAAATACTAAGATATTTGATTATTATATCCGCACGTTTAGCAATAAAAATATAAACAAACATTCGCGATTTAACTTGATAACGAGACTGAAAACTTTCATAATTGTAGTGGTTGTAATACTTAGATCAAAGGTGTGTTTTTAGCAAAATAGATTTTTAGCTATTTGCAGAAATTATAACGGTTTAATGTAAATTTATAAAAAATCACATTAAAGCGAGATTTGAACCCGCTTCTAAAAAAGTAAACTGGAGTTGTACAGTGGGCGTAATAATATAATAGAAACAAGATTCAGATTTTACTTGATAAGGAAATATTTTAAGAATAGGTAAATCTATGAAAAAAAAACAATGCCAAATCTTGAGATAGTAAATGAAATGGCAGTTTATTGTGACTTCTAGAACGTGTAAAATTAAATCAAGCCAAAAAATATTAAGTACAAATATACGCGATTGTAATAAGTATTGTAAAATGCGAGATTGAAGTGTGGATATAGTATTTATTGTAAATTTTTTTTCAAGATATTTATATAAAATATTTAGTTTAAAAAAGCGCCACCTAAAAGATGATAACTACGCCATTGGAAAAAATGCTACGGCGCTCCTACGTTATATGGGAGTAAAAAAAACGCAACACGTAAGGTCGGCCTGACGGATGCTTCTTGTCTTTGAAGTTTTAGCTTCGAGAGACTGCACAGAGAATAGTTCCAAAGAACATGATAAAAATCCGTGCTTTTAAAATAAATGCGATTTGCGTGTAACTTTGTTTGAAAAATACGATCCTTTCTCCTTCTACGGAAACCCAAAAGAAAAAAGTCTTAATAGTGGACCTTCCTAAGGGATTTTAACGTAATTTTGTTCCAACTTGACGTTTCGCGTGCCGCTGAAGATAAAGTACCGACGTCTTAAGCCTTTTATGGAAGTAAATCTTGACGTACAATATAATTAAATGAAAGTATTAAGCAAGTGAAGGTTATTGTGTTATTTTATTTCTTTGTGCTAAATCTAGATGAAGCTATTGTAAATTATCTACATTGATAAAGGAAGGAAGTATATTGGCGTATACTCCTAATAAATTAGTAACGTGTGAGCAACAAGGACGTCTTAAACTATTGAAGAATGTGTGAAATTATGAAACATAAAAAAAATCGATTCGCGTGGGAGATAAAAGAACTTATTATATTAACTGGAGAAATATCGAATTAATTGACTGCATTTGTATTTTAATGAGATAGATACCTGAATAATTTACGACAGTGAGAAGATAATGCTTACTTTGAATTTACTACACAATATTATTATATAAGATAATAAAAATGAAAATGATGAATTGTGATATGTTAAGACAGGGTTTTCCGAACTTTTTCTGCAATGGAACATTTTGCGACCCCGGAAATTTTAACGGAACACTTGGCTTATTTTTAGATTGGGTATTTCTTATTAGTATGGAGATGTTTAAACGTGTTGCAGTGTATAAAAACTTTCCAAATTGTCACGGAACACCTAGTCAGGCTCCGCGGAACATCAGTGTTAAGGTATCGATAGTTGACACTTTGTATATTCATAATATCAACGTATCAAGCGATGACATTGGGATATTTAATTGAATATATATTTGGTGATTAAGAATGAAAATGATGTATGCATGTAAATTGATGCATCAGAAATGGGATGTCCTGATTGATAAATTTAAATCCCTAAAGAATCATAAATTTTTACTTTTTCGATTTTATATTTTTGTTTGATATAGCCCATTATATGAAATGTGTAAGTTTATTTTTATTGCAAACCTGCCAATATACGAGTCTGAACGCAAGCAAAAAAGGAAATATGATATAAAATTTAGATAGTGTGTCCCGGTCGCGATAAAAAATATAGAACAACCAGCAAAAACGTGGCGCCGAGTGAAATTTTGAAGATTTGCGGACACAATAGAGTAAGAATATCTATCACCGGATAAAACTGGCAGTTTTGTCCGTTTATCTATGGTTTATTTTGTCATTTTGCGAGTAGGCGCAACGATTTACATGTAAAGTGATGTCGGTAACTGTGCTAGATCAATGTTCTCTTCAACACGTAAAAGAATAAAGGTCCTTCGTAAGGTAAATCCCCGTCTCGGAGCGATAAGTCCTATAAAAATGTATATCGAGCATACGTTTTGGTGAAGTTATTTCCTTTGATGGCAGTGTTTGGAAAAAACTGCGACGACTAGCGCCATATAAAATGGAACACCGCTTTATTAAAATACATGAAATTTAAAAATAATTGAGATTAATAATGAAGTATTAAAAAAATTGAAACTACGTACTATAATTGAGTTGGTATATTGTAATATATGTAAATCAGACAGGTGAATAAACTTGTGTTTCTACATTTTATGCCATAATTATATTAAGAGCGTACTGACATAATATATTAAATCAATGTGTGATAGTTTTCTGGTTTAAATGCAAAGTACAATTGAAACTGTAACGTACACACTACGGTATGGTATAAAAAACAAGTCATAAGGTATCTATATCGTACAACAGAAATTATATTTGTTTCTCCTTGTCAAAATAATTCCTCTCAAACAGTGAATAGTAGCGACGTAAAATTTTAATGTTATTTTGATTGCCATTTTTAAAACAACTGTATTACCGACGTTAAAAACCATCGCCGAAGATGAACACGAGACTAAAATTAATAATGTATACGGCTAAGTAAAAACGTAATTCAGGACCAATAAAATTTTAATAAAGAATGAATCTATCTCAGGTAAAACTAGGTAATAAAAATAGTATTTTATCAATTAAGAAAATATTGAGTCGTGCGATACTATGGCATACTCCAAAGGGGTTGATGCTTTAAATATGATTATCTCAGACCATGTTTTTATGAATTAAGCGTAGAGTATAACATTGATATTATAATTACTTGAATTATTTCTTTGATAAAATAATCGATTGAGTTGATTAAGTGATATCTAACTGTACTGTAATATGTCGTATAATAAGAAAAAACTTTATGCTTATTCAGTGCTCAGCAAATAGTGCTGGCTTTATAAATAACGAGCTTGGACGGGCTACTGAACGTGTGGCGCTGGTGTGAGTCCTGCCATCTACACTCTTGCCGGCGATGTTAGAAGAACACTCGTTGTTATAACTTCTACAGTACAAGCCATTTAGCTCCTTTTATTCGAATTACAAAACGAACACAAGACCAAAAATACTAAAAAAGCAGTGCAAGTGATATTTACTTGCTTTGTCGGTTTATTTAGAAAATATTTAAATATGTATTTTTAACGAAAAGTAAAAAAACCTAAAGAAGATTGTTTTCTTGACTACGTCAAAAATAAATTTAGAATATTATCTATTAAATTAAATATCAGTATATTTTAATTACATATAAAATATATAATGACGAAGCCGTGTTAAAATAATTATTAGTAATAAAAAAAAAAAATACTCAAAGTATATAATTTTTGTGAATAAAAACTTTGCTCTAAAAATTTGAGAAGTGATGTAATTTGCAAGATTAATATGTATTATAAAAACAAAAATAATTGTATTTACCAGTACAATTTTTAGGTAAAAAATTAATTCTAATTAAGCAGTCAAAGTATAAATAACTGGAAAATAAAATGATAAAAGTTTTTCAAAATTTTTCGCTCACCTAAAACTTCAACCTGACAGTGTTATTTTGTTCAGTACCATTTTAGGTAACCATTGACAAATGAGGACAGATTTTGTGAATGTTTTAATTTTACTTTTAGTGAAAATATTTTGAAAATGTTTTTTTGGTATTTTCAAAAGTAAGCGATATTTATAGAATAAAACAAATCGATACATTATAAATTTCATGGCCATATTAAAGTATTGTGTTAAATTATACGAAGAGATTGTAATATGGTATAATATTAAATAATAAAGGAATTGAGAACGGAGTAACTTGAAAGCTTTGAAAATGTATTTCAAGTACAAAGGTTTGACAAATGTTACGTTAATTTAAATATTTTGTGGCCATGAACTAAAAAGGATATAAGTAGAGCGAAAATACTTGATAAAATCATTAAACTTAAAATTTCGCAACAGAGTTAGCTGGTAAGAAACGTTTGAATATGTACGTTATACACTTATCACTTTCACAAATTTGATATCGATTATTATACATATGTTATATTTTAGGTACTGTATTCATTGAAAAGTCCTTACTAAAAATAGAAGTCTAGTACAATTATAGTTAGGATATACATATGGTTGTAAGTGATACATAATTTATATGTGGGAGTTAAGAAATTGTACTGCTTGAAATAAACCGAAATATACAATATGAGTTTTCTGAGAATACTAATTGTAATGGTGCTACACACTCACAAAAACAAATATTTAGAATGATTCTGTCCATATTTCAATTTTCAAAAAAAATGTAAATATATTTATTTAGTCATGAACTGGATTCAGAATCGGAGACTGGGGGTTGGAATCCAACAGGTATATAAAATATAAATATAATTTAAAGATGTTAGACTAGATTTCCAATGATTTATGCGATTGGCAGACAGCCGATATTTATAAAATAATTATCTAAAACGACTCTTAAAATTATGAGGATACATGTGGTATTTGGGGGGAATATGCTAAACGAAGAAAAAAATATAGATATGGTTGATAAAAATGCAGAGTATTACAAAGCAGATAATCAAATAACATTTCATTTTTGATATCTATTATTCAAATTGATGTGAATGTAATATAAGCAATTTACTCTTTAGTGTAAAATGAAACGACGCGTAGGAATGGACGAAAGAAGGAATTTATACGAAATTACAATGAAAACTGCTATTACGTTGTATTTTCACGCTTCCATATATAAAATGGACTCAATCCTAAAATATTGTTAAATGAGCAAAAGAATCGTGGCCATAAAGACGCTAAATTGCACAAGCCGTAGATGCTATGCTAAGAATAAGAATCAACGAAAAAAACAAAGGGATAATCTTCACAAAAAATAGACCTGAAAGAAAAAGGTTGATGGAAATAGATAATGGTAGCTTTGTGTTTTTTCTATGGAAAATATTTTCTTACTTTAAATGCAATAAGACGTCAGATTTGTGATTTTTTACGATTTGGATGAAATCATATTATTTTATCCTACTTCTGCATAAGCTTAACATATACTCATCACAATTCTGGCGTCAATCTATTATATAATATGTAAAAAACCTGATTATCCAAAAAGTGGATTAATAAAAGTTACAATAAGGCAGAATATTGATTGGAGAAAATGTAAATATTTACACAGCTTTAAAGAATGCACGAAAATTGTGTATGGTTATTGGACAAGCGAATATCCGGATTATCAGATTCTTACTATAATAAAAATACATAAATATAATGTTATTTGATAAACACCCAATACTGAAAGCATGCCACATAAATGTTAAATTAAAAAGCTTCATGCATTCCTGAGAAAGCTACTGATACGATATCAGATGAATATAAAAGCTTTCATTTCATACAAATTGTTTATTGTATGAAATATCGTGTAGTATAAGTTTTATCCATCTGATTTCGTGCCGTTGGCAATTATACTAAAGTACGATTCAACAAGCAGAATGGTTTGGTGTGGTTGGAATGGTAGTGCGCAGTTACAGGTCGGCGTGTAAGCTGATGGCGGTCTCATAAGCCACTTACGGGGATGGAGGCTGGTTTGTTGACGACCACAATATCCTCGTCCATATGCACCACAGTGATTGGTTGGCAGGTCACCGGAACCTCGTGTCTGCAATCCAACGGACAATTAGCAAAAGGAAAACTAAATTTCCAGCACTGCGGATGGAACGGGTGGTATGACTGTCACCCGTCTATATCCTGAATACTGACATATTAGATTGCTACGTGGAGAACGGTTGTTGTCGCAAAAATATCCTATTAATAATATATTTCAAACAAGCCTAGATGTAACAAAATATAAATACAAATGTGATGAATTAATTCAAAAATTATAAACTCAAAATCTAAGTAGATTAAAATATATATAATGCAAATAAATTTTATGAAGCAAATAGTAAAAAGAATAAAAAAATCTACCATCAAAGTATTTCAAATGTAGAAGATTCTTTTCGTGACACGGAGAACTAAATTTCAAGGATATCTCTCCAAAGAATATAACTAAAAAAAAGTATAAATAAAAAAGATTTTGTAAAATATATCAAGTCTATTCTTTTGCGTTACAAATTGAAAAGTTATCTATTCAGGCTTATTTTTAGGGCATAAAAAACGATTTTCCACTCAACAATTACTAATACGTAAATGGTTAGCAAAGGTGAACGAAAGTCATGGGTATTTGAAAGATGCTTAATAAAAATAAGTCTGAGGGTGAATTCTGAAAACATCATATTAATCTTCCTCTGTCAGCAAGAAAATGATTTGCAAGGAATAAATAAAATGTGTTTTACTCATTAATTTAACTATAAAATATGTGTATGTGTAATATTTTTGGTGGCTAGACCACCGTTGAAAAGTTTTAAATGTTATCTACAAGGGTGGCAAAATGATTTTAATATAATTTAAAATATGATTTTATTTTATTTGTATTATTTGTTCAGTTATTAAAACTAATTTTGTTTTCAATTAAATATCGGGAAATAGGATATTAGAAATCGTATAATAATACTGAAATAAAAATGTACTGCCTTTGCTTATACTTTTCGACATTATTTTTTTTACAATTTTATATACAATACAAAATATGAATTAAAACTTTCTTTGCTAAATTATGTTATATACAAATATATATTTACTGTGTGTTAACAGTTACAGCATTCAAAATAAAAGAAACTTAAGAAGTTATACCTGTAAAATGAGTTTATAGTTACCTCTCTTACTCGGATATTGTTATGAAATCGCAGTCCAAAGCAACAGAGAACAGTTTGAATGTTTCACTGTAAATATCAATAACGAAGCAAGAAACTGTAGCACTAAGTAATTAATTATTTAATTATTTCTATATGAGGACAGAAGAAGATGTAATATGTGTGGATAGTTAATACATTGTATATAAACATGTCACATCATTGAAAATCAGTATACTCGCAAGCAGTGGAGTTCTATACCCAGTTCCAGACGTAGCATCAAAATAGCCCGTTTGTTTTAAATGCAGAAAGAGCTGCGTATATATAGCACGTTATGTAACAATACGCAATAGATATAAAAGTAAAATTTAATGAATTAAACAGAGAAGATTGATGCATCGTCTGGAGCAATAAGGCATTTGTGTATACAGTGGTATTTAAAGCGACTTTCAGATAAAACAGTCGTTTTGTTGGTAAATAATAACGTATGATAAAATTGTGTTATTTTACGTAATAAATTCAATACGACAGGTCACAATCAATCACAGAATGGTGTGTTTTATGTTCAAAGTATTAGTTATAAGAGAACAAAGTCGATAAACATTAGTGGACACATTAAAAAACAATCTGAAAAAAAGTACATTAATGCATGTCACGAATCAAAATTGCACCGTTATATACATACATTCATAGGGATATATTTTAATTAAAACAACTTTAAAGCTAATACTGTAAAGAAATGAAAATGGGAGGTAAAGATATATTGATATAATTCGAATAATTACCATTAGATTCGAAATATGATATATAACAATCAACTTGATATTATTTTTCAAAAATCTTATAAAAAATGTCGATGATAAATGGTGGATATTGGTTCTAAGTATACCAAGTTTCTTATTATATTTGTGCAAAATGGCATAATGATTTAATGTGTAAAATAAGTGTCGTTGACAGCTATCACAGTTGTAACACTGAAACAATCACCATGTTGTAGAATATTTTTCACGTCTCGCAGGCATAATATTTAGCCTTTGCCAAAACTAACTAAGCCACATCTACCATATAGATGTACTTTGATTTTTATGGAAACGTTTTTACTGTGAAACATGGGTCAAACTTATTTAAAATACAAAATAACACGTCATCCAAAACCATACACACGAGTATTTTGACTACATAAAAGATTTAAGCAAATCTGGTGAAATTTGACTGCGTGAGATTCGGTACCGGGGATTTGTATCCTGTCTTTCCTTAATTTTTTTTAAAATTCAAGATGCAAAACTTGGTATAAATGGGTTGAAAAATTGGCTGACGTACGATTTTTGTAAAAAACGACCTATTAAGATAATACTGTAAATTTCGGAAAAACATTTACTTCATTTCTGGAGAGGATATCTTTAATATTGTGATGTTAAAGACGTAGTAAAAAGAAACCCATTTATAATTTTCATAATAATTAATAATAATAAATGTGCCTGCTACACTTTATTAAAGCTAAAAAAGCAAGTACATTGACTAGTTTTTATTATTTTCACGGATAATTACGTATCATAGCTACTGCGGAAACTTTGGCCGAAAAAGCTCGCGCAGAGAATTATTGAAAAAAGTTTGACTTAATATTACTTATGTCGAGTTAGTGACTTCGCGATTTCGGCCGCAGATAATATAGTGGCGAATTACGTGGCGCGGGAAATGATTTCAGGTCGAGCGTCAGAAATCGTGTACGAAGTTGGACCACTATATTCGAGGATGAGGGCGAGGATTGGGACGTGCGGAACATACTGATGCTGCAATCGGAGTCTTCGAAACATTCGCCGGACAGCAATTCTTCATCGACCAATCCTCTACCCAGAAGTTTGTAGTGCAAAGAAATACTACTGATATTTACAACTTTCTGTATAAATATTATCAAAATTACTACAGCGTAGAAATCAGCAAAAGCTTTAATAAAAGCTCCCTTATTTAGTAACAATGACATACAACTGAAACATGAGTGAATTCGTATACTTTATGTTCGAAATAAAGACTCGTATTTTGAAGAGGTAATACATGATGACAGTTAAATTTTATTGTGTGGTGCATAAAAGAAAACGGATGTAAACAGCCGAATCCCACAACAGCAGAGAAAATTTCAAGTATTTAAAAATGCAGGAGTCGATTTTCTATGTTAAGAAAATTAAATATTCTGTCAAAATAAGTTATCCACATTGAGAAATTCACATGGTTTGCATTTGGTACGAATATGGTATAAAGACATGAACATTCATTTTAAACGAAGGGATGAATGATTAATGATAATATTTAATCATTCAACAACGACGATTTAGTATTTTGCAAATTCAAAAAATAGTAATATATTTTTTGATGGGGTATTTGAAAGGTATAACTGCAAAATTTATAAAGATAAGTAACTTTTAAAACGTCGCCAAATATGCTGATATATATGATGATGTTTTTATCTGTGTAAAAGTACTAAATTTACATTATTTACCCTATTTTTTATCAATTATATGAATAAATAACGCCCATTTTAAGTCTACTATAATAAAATTAACTAAGTGGGTTTAAATGATTATTTATTTTCTTTAAATTGCTATCAATTTAATTAATGTATTTATTGGAGCCATGAAAGATCCCAAGAGAGAAATGCTGGCTAAAAAAATTCTTGCCGGCGACAAATGTTCCGGATCCTCACAAATCGAATGGCGAACTTCTGCCAGTCTACCGCACACTCATCCGGTATTAGCGGTTGAAGTTGCTTTTGTATTAAATCAGAGAAGAGTGCCACTTACGATTGATCGGTATACTAACACATTAACTGATTGTGTCTAGGAGGAAGCGGTAAGAAAGTTTTATTTGCCGCGAACAATGCGTAAACATTTTATGTCAATCAATTTTAAACGAGGGTTGAAAGTTTACCAATATCGAAAAAGCTACCTATTGAAAATTAAGAGAATATGAATAACACTAAATCTTAGATTAAGTTAACACTAAGTGAAACGAATTATTTATTACTGATATTATATCTGAACTCTACGATCATAATAATATTGAATTTGTGTGTGTGTGGATTTACTACCAATAAAAGTTATAAGTCAATGTAGCAATTATAAAATAGCATCGCTTGATAACGAAACAAATAAAAAAAATGTATGCGATATAATTTCATGTAAAATGTATCTGTTAAACAACAAGAGGTATAACAAATAAGCCATGCCGTTGGAAAAAATGACTTTAAATATATAAAATGAGAATCTTAAACAATTATTGGCAAGTACGAAAATCCCTTATACGACAAAAAAGGAGATAAGAGAAACGAGAGGCTGAAGCACGGTTTTTGTTCAAATGGACTAATACTAACTAATTCATTGATTGTAAAGTAATTTATGGGTGCAGAGAGACGGTGAAGAAATAATTATTATGGTGAGCTTAAATTGTAATTAAGGGTGTTCTCCTCAGCCACTGTTCGGAATAATCTAAAGGCAGTGGCGGTTATTCCATTCGGCTACATTGACGAGTAAGCTTTCAGGCAAAAAAAAACTATATTAAATACTTCAGTAAACATAAAATAATATTGTCAGTAAACGTATAGTTTAAAAATAACTTTAAATGTGTAGTTGATTGTTTAAAAATTGACCACATTAATAGTATCAATATCTTATAGCTTTAGACATAACTGTTCAAATAAAAAATCTCTAAATTTTATAATGCAATAGGTTAAGCTAAGTTAGGTGACGTCTTTGTAACCCTTTTGGTAGACTTAATTTTACTCAAATTTTATATTTATTTAAATATAATTTACTTTTTATCTTCTTCACTCCTGCTATTTTTATGTCTTTAAAGAAAATTATTTCTATGCCACATTCCAAGTTTTTTGAGCTTGGATTTCCTAGCGATCTCAATACTTTAAATAAATAAACGATTTTTTATTATTATTTGTCGATAAATTTTCACAGTAGCCGAGAAGCTAGCACACGCTCAAGCTAGCTTAATTCACACATATGTTGTATGATTAAAAATTCAAAAAATGCAGAACCTATTTGATTGAGTAATTGTCTGACAACCAATTCTCGGGAAAAATAATCTGTCAAGATGCGTCTTAACATTGAGGAGATGCATATATTTTATTTGAAGAGGAGAAATTATCGAGCAGACTGGATAAAAATGCAGAAGATGGTTACGTTATATGATGGTGTTTGTGAATTTATTTGAAGATTTTAATTTTTTTTTGGTGTTTTTCATGCGTACTCCCCAGCTAAATGTTCGAAAATTTAATCTCCGAGGAGTAATTATCCTAGAACCAACATAACACGGTATGAGACCTCACTTGAAGGACTCACGAGCCGCCACTGTAGCAAGGTCCATTAGTAGATAATACTAATGCGGTCGCAATTGCTTACCTTCCTTCAATGATTCTCTCATTTAATTCATTGCTTCCAGTCCTAAGGTCGGGGAATTATTCTCAGTGGCCGAGTTATTCTAAGTAGTCGTTAGTTTATGGCCCGAAAATGTAGGCCAATATATCTGGGAGAATCAGTGCGATAATGTCCGACTGTAACAAACTAGGCAAACTTTCCTAATTAACGAGTTATGTGGTGAAAGTTTGTTCTGGGCTATATATTACAGGTATTTATTGACTCACACAATAACATAAGTTCATCTATATGGCAAAGCTGAATCGGGTCAGTAGCAATTTTTTGCTGTCTGTATGTAACAGGACGTACGAATTCTTGCATTGACATAATGAAAAGCATAGTATTTTCCCCACATACTTCATAAATTCGGAAATATCTCAGACAAAAGTAGTTAAATAATTATTTATAATTAAATAATATAAAAAAATCTGATAATACTTTTAATTTATTAAAATGTATGCAGTAATATAAATAGATCAGCAATTAGTATGTTATTTTATACTTAACGCACTTTGAATACGTTACTGGGTTAATATCATCTCGGTGGCCGATTGATAATTGCACGTAACTGCCATATCTGTGTCTCTCTTTCTCTGCCATATTCGCTCTTTTTGCGGAGCATATGGCCACCACATTACCCTTTTATGATTCTTTGTCACCCACCAGCCACGAACATTTATAAAAAAGATCAGATGCCTAATGGGCTGAGTAAAACTGACAACCGATTATTCTAACCAAAAAGATGTATAAAGATAACTGTAGGCATTGTATAAATGGATTTTCGGAGAAGATATGATAAAGAATAAATAACCAATACGCGTAAATAAAATATAAGAGAGATAAGTTTAAAAATAATTTGCATAAAAGTGTGTAATCTTAAAATCGCGTAAAAGCTGACAATAATTTATCTAGATTAGAAAACGGTGACAATATTTTATTCGTTAGAATTCAAAATTCTATATACTAAAACATTTCGAGGGAATTGTGTATTCGATTTTTAAATAAGAATGTATTTATTGTTATTTAAAAGTCTATAAAATGAATTATGAACGCGATGAAAAGTAGAGCATGTTGATAATGGATGTTTTTATTTTTTTTCTGTTGATAAGCAAACAATAAAAATAATTAATAACGTGAAAAGCAAATGGAGGGTTTCGAAATGCTGGTTCATTTTTTTTTTGTTGTTGTTTCGTAATTGCTATGTTATCATCGCCGAGGATGCGAAAAAAGCGGCGAAGCAACAAGTGAAGAAAAAATAATATCTATTTTATTTTTATTATTCACCTTAATATTTTTTTATGTTTTTAATTGAAATTCAACAAGAACGTTAGCCTGAAGATATTCAAATTTTCTAATCTTTCTGTATTAATATTTGTATGAACACGAACAATACTGATTTTATTATGACAATGAACTTAAAATGACTAAAACATAAAGTAAATAAAACATCAGTAAATTAATTAAAATCGTTTCAGATTAAAATACGAATGTTTTCGACGTACATTCTGCCGTATTCTATTCAGTGGAAATTCTATCAATAAGACGTTTTACATTAAATTAAGTGGAATAAACAAAACATAATCTCTCATTTATCAACAATGGTATTGATAATACTTTATTTCTATTCTGATCTTTCATACATTTTGATTAAAAAATAATATATAGATTCCGATATTGTATTTAAGAATTAAAAAAAAAAAAAAAATTACGAATGAAGTTATTAATTAGATAATTTCTTTGACATACACGATATACAACATTACGCTTGTCATTAAAATGACGTGAAAATACGATAGGAAAAAACACGATAAACGACGTAGTCTGTGTCACATACAACGATTTATATGAAAGAGAAATTATTCGAATAAGTTTGAATTTGTTTATTTCGTAATAAGAATTTCAACGATATCGAAATATTTACAGTCTCAGTACAATGATTTTTAAAAGCTATGTTTGGTTAAGTTTTTCTGTAACGCATCGTAAATAAAAATTCTATTTATTGATTTTCTTTTTACTAGAGTGTTATTTTAATATATATTATTAATTATATATGTAAAATAAAAAAATGCTATCAATACGTGTTTTATAATAGATATTTACATATAATTATGGACTGTAAATAGCGTGTGCCTAGATACTGGTCGAAATAATACCCTACTCAAATGAGTTTTATTAGAAGTAAAATAATTCAAGTGATGGCATGGGGGTGGTTGTAAGGGGCGGCGCAAGCTTGTGCGCTCACATCGGCAGGTGATAATTATGCGATTGGCGTACGTGGCCAAGCCTCCGCAAGGCTGCAGAGAGCCCGGGGGATGAAAATTTCCACTGCTAATGTGTTGAAGTTTAATTTAATAAAAAAGTTTCTTTAAACAGGTCCAACGTTTAATTAAACGTTTTATTTTTAATTGTCGAGTTATTTTTCTTTGTACGATAAATGGGTGGATTGTTTAATTAAAGGCGAATGATTCTCTTTGAAATAAGAAAAAGGAAAATAAGTATCACAGAAGCATTTAGAATATTATTTTTTATAAAAAAAGCTCGATTGTTCTAATATTAAAAAAAACAAAAAAATATTTCTTAAGCATTAATTATTATATCAAATATACAACAAACAGTTAAATTAATCAATGAAAAGTTATCCGTATAATATATATTAACAATGGCCTAACTTTGCCTACGATTATTTATCAAAGGTGATAAGATTTTTTTAGTTTTATATAATAATACTTTAAACCAACAATTTAAACAATTTTTTTACCTCTATTGGTTTCATATAATCAATAATCATCAATTGGTGGTTAATGAACAAGCATAAAGTCTATATAAATAAAAATGTAAATGTTCATTTGTTCAAAATTTTAGTTCAAAGTTTTCACCGATTACTTTCAAATTTTGACACAACGTTGCATTTAAATAAGCGCGTATTTTTATATACCTAATATTATATAGGTTTCACAACTGTGACAGATAAAAATATGTTTTTTTTGAAAACAGCGCCATTTAACCAGACTGAGCCACAGCAACGCGTAGCCGGTTACAGCTAGTTTAAAATAAAATAGTGAAACGTTATGAATTATCGATTTGAAAAAAATACTCGTTGATATAAATAGATGTAGAATATATATAATCTAATAATACTAATAAGTATAAAAATGATTGCGGTAACTAAGAAAATGAGACATATTTTCTGGTTTTATTACTTGAATTAAAAATACTACAATTATATTTTTTATAATACTTAAATAGCGCTGCACGTATTCAGTTAGAGAAATATCGTAGAGCACCTGTCATTAGGGTTTATTGTGGATGTGTAGCAACACGTGAAAGCGATTTCGATCCATTGTCACATTAACCGAAACATATTTCCTGTTCTACGAGCACTACGACGCGTAGCACTAAAGGTTTCCACTAGTAAAAGAGAATTGGTTCACATCAAATTAACAAAGATATCCTCCCGAAACGAGATGTATTAAAGAATTTCTACAAATGAGACGTACAAAGGTTCATTTCGAAAAATAAATGTAATATGCATCAATGCAATATTATTTAAATTCTAAATATGCACGAAATTATTAAGTGGGATCACCAGTAATACACATTTCAAGCATTCAATACAAACAAACTTACAATGTCTGCTCTAAGCGTGGATCACATTTCAAATGTGAAGACTTCCTATACTATTTTTCATGAGTATTGATTGTCAGTCAGCCACACAATCTAAAGGTCATCTAGTTCTGCATTATAAAATTGTTTATACATGTGCAGGATCATCCTATGACTTACGAACTAAGCATGCACGTTTTGGTATAGGTATTGTGTAAACGTAGAATTCGTTAATAGTATCTGCGATATATTTAATAGTTTCTGTAATTTTCAACTACCATCTGACCAGTGAAAGCTAAACAATCAAGTCGACTACTATTATTGTTTTAAGTAATTTACTATTGCCATGATATCCATTGAGTAATAAATGATATAAGTAAATAATTTCAGTTTGAAATTCAAAAAATATTTTTTATTCATATTCGTTAAATCTTTAAATATACGCGACATTTTTTTATTGTTACAAGGAGGGATTTTAAATTTCATTAAAAGCGATTGTGCGTCTGGCGGAGGGGTGAGAAGATGGCGGATTGATAATCCCTCGCTTGTCAAACCGTGGGCTGCGGTACTGTGCGACCGGGGATCATGTCGTCCTCATTGCGAGCGATTTGTTTTCGGGCCGTTATGTGACGTGGACTAATCGCACGCCGTTATTGAGAACATACGGCGGTTTGGTGACCGCTGTGAATGGCTGCATTGAAATTCGATCAATTATCATGACAAAGGAAGTTACTTAATTTATAGCTCATCCAAATAGTCCTAAAAGCTCAGTATATTATATGATGTGAATTATTGTTTTAAACTCATCACATGTCGATCAAAACGCTATGATTTCGAAAGATTTATTGTTTTATTTTTTTATAAAAAGTTTTACTTACTTTTGAATAATGATTTTTTAATACTTTTGAATAATGATTCATTTTATCCAGATTTTTTCAAAACTTTATCTGGTTTTTTTGTGGATCATTACGACCACAGCATCTGTAATTACAATTAACTTCATGGATAGTATTCGACGACTAAATAATAGTTATATATATATTAACAGCTTAATGACCGTGGACTAATATATGAGTCATGGTAGAACATTGGCTGGTGGCCGTGGACTCATATGTGAGGTCTACGTCATGCATTTCAATTCACAATATTATAATACTTTCACGATATTACAATATGTAGCCGTTGCCGATTTAAAAATAAACCATGATAGTGTTTTGCTATAAAAGTTCAATACTGTTAGTTTATTGTATACTGTTACTTAGAGTGAACTATGTTAACACTAGAAAAAATAAATATACTTAGCAGAGTAAAATACTTTAGACAATGATTTATTTTCAGGAAAATTTGAAAAAAAAGCATGGCATAAGAAAACATCAAGGTAACGGTTAATAGAAAATCTCCGGGTAAGCTTTTCAATATCATTGATTGGAGAGTGAAGCAATAAATCAACTTAACCGCAGTCTTTTGTTAATATTACTGAAGACGATGTCAAACCTTTTGTAGAAAAGTAATTTGTTAATACATGAGTGATTTGAAATATTGCTGTCAATGCAAAATCAAAGGAATAAACCAAATTAAGCTCTTGCGCAATATTCAATCGAGCTGACTCTTCTGATCGGTGGATAAAGCTCGTTTTGTTCCATTGACATCAATACTGCGATTCACTTAATGCTCCCAATAAAAGCCAAGCGCCCAATACCGTATAGTTTATATTTCGATATTATTTGATTTTTAATTAAATAACGATATAATATATTTTTAAAGAGTTTATCGTGAATTTATGATGTACGCAAATTGACTGACTTTGATCTATATGGGCACGATTGAGCGAGTGACGGGAATGCTAGAGTAAAACGATCGTGAACAGAGGCTGATTGTGTTCGACAAAGAACGCCAAGTCCACAATTAGCGACAAAAGCGTGGAATTCCAGTGGGAGAATGGTGAACGATAGCTCACAAAAGCCAAAGCAGCGCTATTAAGGCTCGATGTAACGGTCTAAATATTAATAACGTGATATGCGAACTTTGTTTTTTAAAGGTAAAACAAGACTTGATTGAAAAACTTGTATACAAAGCAAAAATCACGAAACAACGATAACTTATACTCCGGTAAACATCCAGTGGGACTGTATTAATTTAGATCAATATTAACGAATATGCAGTGGTAACTTCAAAATTCAGCTTTAAGGTATATGAAAAGGCTACACTCATACGGATCTATAATACAGTTTGGATACATCATAAATGTTAAATCTATTGGACAACTGCATTATATTCAAATATTATAAAATATGAGTGTATAAAAATACACTCCCAACACGTAGCATAAGAATATTTACAAGGTGAGAACTAATTTTATTTGAAAGTGTTTTTCGTGAATCATATCTGTATTGATTGTTTAACTGTTTTAAGTGTCAAAATATCAAAAGAATGCATTTCTATTAAGGTCTTTAGATATATAAAACGAGTGTATTTATAAAAATAAGTATGGTATTTTAATGTGTTTCAATAATGGGATTGGAAAGCACTGTGGTAAACGATCGGCACAAAATGAAAATAGTTTCAAAGAGGTTCTGATTGGCACTTTCGACAAAGACTCATTTCTAATGGAAGTTTTCAAAGCATTTGCTTGTCTCACAGTATGCTTCAAAGTGGAAATTATTAGGAAAACGTGACATCGTAATATGTATTCCTAACGCTTGTGTTATCCTTTATAATATTATTGTGTGGCTTAACTATGAGTTTTTATTAAGCGTGGAGTAGCCATTATGATGTGCATTTTTATCTATAAAGTTTCAAACACATTCTAAGTGGGGAATCAATGTTTGATTTAAAAAAACTAGTTGAAATAATATAATATTTTATTATTTAAAACCATAAATTACTCAAGAACAAAAATGCAAACGTTATTGTAGAAAAAAAACGTTTAAATGTTGGCCTGTTAGTTTGTAAGTACGTTGACTGATGCAATGCGGAAATGACATTCCACAAAGTAGTATTCTAATGCTTTGAATAAACCGAATCATTTCTGTAATCGAAGATATTTACCCTTTTTTCGAAGCGGCCGATGGTATTGCGGATAGCGGATTTCCGAATGCCATTAGAAACAGAGTGCCACTTGGCGGAACATTACTTTTACACGAAAGAGTATTGGATAGAGTACTGGCAAACCGAAATGAGCACCGAAGATCTAACGGGAAAATCTGATAAACATTTAAATTCCCGTCGACTTCATATTATCGACTGAAATCTGTGTTCAGTGAATCGAGTTTTTCACATGGCGTTGAAATAAAGTGGTGTTTTAATGGAACATTTTCGTGCTTTATTTATAATGCGATTGAACTTTTTACGGGTGCAAAAATCGAAAAAGTTATCCACAATAAAAAGGCGTGTAAAAAACACACAATTTAAAAAGTTTATAAAAAAAAATTTGCAAAATTTACATTAAGCCGTTTCATAAAAAATATTTATTGTTAACTGTTGTTCATCGTGAAACGGTGCATATTAAGTTCACATAAATATTATGTGTCTGAAATCGTTTATATGTTGAATTTCGGAAACTCTATTGAGTAGAATTGGTTCAGATTTCAGATTATATATAATGATTCAAATTAACTGAGTGATGTCAATTTTGAATATCTGTAGATATCAATTGGATGTAGTTAAGTGGAAAAGGTCCAAGCTTCATTCTGATCTAACTGAGTAAAACGTGATTGTAAATTTAAAGAAACATATTAAAATTAACATTAGTAAAACTTTTATATTATTAAAACTGTAATAGGGAAATAAATATATGGCATATGCTACATCATTCATCACTGCCAGATTATTGAAAAAACACAACTTCAAAAATTATTGAATGTTTTGTGCTTGGATTTTTATAAATATTATACTGTCTTTACCCATAAAACCTTTCAAGGATTGGTTTTATTTAGTGTACTTTTTGTTTATAAACAAAATATGTATCTTTATTGAAAAAAGATATGAAAATGGCATACTATTTTTGATTTAGAATGGGTGTGGTCAAACAAATATTTGTGATTAAGTAACTTTATATTTAAAGTTCAAAAAAAAAAAACGTTTAAACCACCTGGACGTTGTGTGGATGTTATTTTTTGTAAATTGCTAGAATTTGAGCTAGAAAAAACAGCGATTATTTCTTTCGGAAGTATACTTCTGATTAGATGTTTTTGTCGTATTAAAGTATTGATGTTTTCGAAGCATATTATGCAATGAAACAAATAAAAAACATTTTGAGGCTTGGACGTCTTCTGCTTAACTACGTTCAATTGTCTGACTGACGATATAAGGTATACGGTGCTGAAACCCAACAACTATTTGCTTATATTTTTACGTCCGCGGTTTTGATACCGTGCCGCTATGAATGTACAGCAAGTTTAAAACTACAACTATACATTTCAATGTACATGCCTGAAGAAAGTATTCCATCATAGATAACTGTAATAGATATACGCAAAACTATACATAGTTTTAAAATATGTATATAGTGAAGTTATCTATTAATCTTTGTAATGTTAGTCTTTTGAGATTAGTCGTGATTATTCGGAGTCACCCAATTGTTATGCCTGTCTGAAAATCAGGCTTGCATTTTAAAATTGTTTTTTTTTTATACAGTTAAGGCATTTAAGCACACAATTTCCATCTCGGCACTTTACGAACTATACTGTAACACTTGACAAACAGTTATTTTTTGTGCATATTCATACATTTTGAATAAGTATAAATGATATCTCGATGGTATAAGCGGTTCATCAAAGTAGAAAAATGCGTAGGCGTGAGTGAGTCAGACACTCGTTGAACGTTTGCATGGAGACACTTTTAAAAATAAATTTTCAACAAAGGAGGAATGATATTAAAATCGCATCATGTAGCGTTCAGCATTGAGCCCGGGGATGAGGTGGTTCCAAGTTTTGATAAATGACACCAGATGAAGTCTCTTAGAGATGGGATTTTTTTGAATTCAATAAACGATATCAAAGTGTACATTTAGGAATAGACAATAGATTTTTTTTTAATCTTTCATTACTAAATATAAAAGTTTTTAAGAGGCAAATAATACAAACAAAGAAAAATATTAAATCACATATTAAGTATCACTACTCTCGACTACGTAACTATAGAAAATATATAGCCATGCGTTAGTAAAATTATCACATTAGTGAACCGTAGTTAACATATATACTATAGATTAAAACATGTTGGTAACAGTCTTGAGTAAATTTAGATAATATAATTCCATTGACGAAGGACAGCGAAATAAACAAGAACGTAGAGGCAAGATGAGCCGTCATTTTTGTATGTAATTAAAAATGACATGGTCAGCAATAGTATTATCATGCAGTAAAACATATTGGTGGAGTAATTGGTTTTTTTGTACCATGATCGCTCTCAAAGTGGAGCATATGGATCTACACAGTGTGATCATATCTCCTGCGAAAGTGGAGTATATGGATATCAGCAATGTGAAAACATGTTTTTGATACATTATTTTTCACGAGAATCGTTGGTGAGGTAATTGCCATAAAAATAAAAAAAACTAAGCGAAAAAAAATGACATACAATATCGGATTGGTTTAGTGTAACTTCATCAAAATGGAACGTTGGGGTTGAAATTGTAAGTTGTGGAAAACAACATGAAAATGGCAACAATAAAAATCCTAAATATGATAATAACCAAATTAATATGCAACATCGAAGAAGTTTAAGCTGATTGGAAACATGGCCTAAATTGTATTCTAAATAGGATTAGTAATTTTAAAAAGGTCAGAAAAGTACACGTACCCTAAGCTCACTCATAGAATGCGTGACAATAAGCATGGAGTGTCTATAAACAGATATTCTGTTCGAATGGGGTACATAAATAACGGAGATAGGGCAACACTGGACCCCGACCGGAGCTAATAAATCAAAATGGCGGTACGTTCAAGAGATTGGGAAGCGTAGGTGGTTAATACGTGTCAAATTCATTTTTATATTAACGATAATAAAATTTTCCCACAAAGGATATTTCAGAGAATTCTAAAAATATATATACCGCTATAGAAACTAAATTTATGATGTACGGATATTAAAATAAATAAAAGAAAGATAAGTTTTTCTAAAAAAAAAATTAAATCTAAATATGTATTTGTATTTTTTTTTCGCAAATGTGTATTTTACAATATACTATATATTAAAATAAAAATGAAATCAATGCTAGTTAGTGGTCATGTTATGGCTAGTAAGTTATTCAATTTTATAGTAAAGAAAAAAACTAGGAAAATAGAAGTCTTAATAGAACTATAAGTAGTTTTATAGCCTATAATAAATATATAAATTGATTCTTTAAAAATAAATAACGAAGGTTTTTATTATATTTTTAAGATCATGATATCTAAAGCTCAAAGCTCGGAACTAGATAAACTTTTTTGAAAATATTGATAAACTCGTTCTTTAAAAATATTTAAAGTCTTTAATTTGAATAATTTTTCAATACAACAAAAATTTAGGCGTTGAATATTTTAAATAAAACAATGAATACTTTTTTTATTTTTAGGTATTTTAACCTTTTTAATAATAACGGCAGTAGGAGAGAGCGAGTGGAGAAAAATAAATACATTGAAAAAGTTTTCTTCTAAAATGTTAAATATGAAGTCACGGTTAAAAAACACGGTTGGATATTTATAATCCTCACCTAATCATAAGTAAATATCATATGCCCTGTATATTCCGAAATTCTACAAGCAAGCGATTTATAAAAAAAGAAATTGATGCTGTTTGAGAATCAGTAAGTATGTTTAGTATACGGAAGGGACTAGGAGTGGTGAATAAAAAAAATCGACAAACTATAGTTACTATTGAAAATCCCAATTAATATATGACTAGATAATCTTAATAGTAATAATAAATAAATATGTATTAACTATTTGTTTGAATATGGCAAGGTACACAAATTTATAGAAATGGCTATACTGATTTTATTAAAATTATGAAAGAAATATTAAGCCAAAAAATGACAAATATGAAAAAAAATTATGCGTTTTTGAATTAATAGTTTATATTTTGACCGTAACTGTAAATTTTTAGGGAAAGCGTGTTTTTGTAGTGAATTTTCTTTCAGATTGTATATTGTAAGTTGTGAATAATTTAAGATGCATACATTAATAGCGGGGTAGACGAAAATCAGTGTTTAACAATGTCGATTAATAAAAAAGGTATGTCGGAAAAGTGAAAAACGCGCAGGCGGACTGGGGAAATATGAAAACAGGATGCCTCAGCATTTATACGACCTACCGGCTCTGAATTGATGCGTTTTATACGCAAATTAACCCCGGGTTCATTCCGGACACGGCGCCGGGGGGATGGGGCAGATGGGAACGGGTGGGGGAAGGAAATGGCTGATCAATCAGTGACCAGAAGCTCCACCGCGACGACCCCATTAACTCTTTCGGTGCCGCAGTGGTACATTTGCATTTGTGAAAAAAGCGGAAGATATATTGACAATTCATTTGACGACCTCAACCACTGTACCACAAAGTCATTGAGTGAGAAGTGATAGAAAATCGATTATTTACTGTAAAAAGAAAATCTGGACTCTTATGACACATACTGTAATATGGTGACTTTTTTGGTTTTATAATTAAAATATACATGGATTTCCTGGCATTTCACAGAAACTTTATACTAATTAACATTTTTATGTGCTATTTAAGTGAATTATATTAAATAAACTTTAGAAATGTTTAAGTCTTCTCAAGCACTAAACAACTCACAGGAACTAACTGTATGATATATCTACAATTACCTTAAACCATCAAAATCAAACAAGCATCTGAGAAGACAAAATTAAATAATCGAGTAAGCCACGGTAATATTTAAAATAAATATTTTTTACACTAATAAATTAAAATAAAATTTCAAAGTAATTTTGGACGTAACAGCGGAAAAACTACAGTGCCAGAAATGATTTCAATATTATATTTCTACATAGTTTTCCCAATAGTATTAAAGCGTTTATAATGACACGATTTCTGAAACTAGTCACTATCGGGAGTATGACGTCCAAGAGATACATGATACATGATGGTTTATTAAAGTGTATCAGGCACTGAAGCCTCTCTGATATACAACACGTCGTGTTGTATTGCTTGCGTGTATACAGGAAATTGCAATTTCCAAATCGTAAAATGACACAGGTAAAGCGGATATGTCGTATCTGAAGGCACGGAAACTTACATGCTTATATAAGAGAAATGATAAACCAAAGATATATTAAAATGATATCATACGTAGCCGCTGTAGAATAAGAAAACCACATAGTGATAAAGTACGATTACGCTAAAAAAAGTTTAGATGTTTATACGCTTTAATAACAAAATACAGGCAATCCATGATCAATTAATTTAAACTAACGTAAATGAAATACAAAAACTAGGTAATGTATATGAACAATCGGAGAAGATTTTTAGTTGTTGTTAATATAAAGTCATATGTTCTGTCGATGTGATTTAAGATATTATAACTGAATTGTCTCATTATTATTTCTTTTCGTCATATATTGTTATATGTTTTACTATTGACATTATCTTTGTTAATGTGACGTGAAACTGTAATTGATATTTCGCAGTTATAATTAATTCATTATATGTACGTTCATTCTATCAACAGCAATTTTACTATTTAAAAGAATCAAATAACAGGTGTGTAGCCCTAGAGGAAATTGACATGGTTATCTAAAGGTCTTCGGATTTTTTTAAAACTTTAAATAAAAATATATGTAACTTCAATGGTAAAAATGACACAAAATAACGAATCTACACAAGTGTGCAGTCGATAATTAACGAGTAATTTCATTGCAAGATATTTTTAATGTTGGGTGTTGGTATACGGAAATCTTCTGAATACATAAATTACAAAAATAACAGAATCCTTACATGGTCGTTATTATTATAATACAAAAATACGAATGAGTTCCGTGAAATTATTTTCATTTGAGAAAATCTCATTAAATATCTTCCCGGAAAGCAAAATTAGAATATTTTGAAAAAAATGTTAGTCATCAGGTGGTAATATAAATAAATTCTATCTGTAGATAAAAAATAAAAAGTTCCAAAAAGGAATAATTGGTATGAAAAGTTTTCGCAAATAACTTTCGCCGAAAGTTGTGCAAACATTCGACTTCCCAATAATGATTCCGATAATTATACAGCGAAGTTACTACTATGACGTCCTTTAATTATAATTTAGCTCGAAAATGAAATTTGCGGGATAAAGTTGAAACGGGAAGAGCTTGACGACAGTCAAAAGAAAATAAAATGAAATTTGTTCGCCCCCACGCCGACCGCGTTTTCTAGATAGATAGATGCGGCGAGAATCAGCTACTGAAAATAATTATTAAAATTCAATGAAAATTCTATTAATTGACATTAATCGTCACAATTTAAATAAAGGAGAGTTTACAACACTGCTTGAATAAGTTGAACCATTTATTTTGTCATTTGAATGTCTCCCCGGTAGGGCAGTAGTAATAGCGAGTAGGAATGCGAGTTTGATTTCACACCAGCCAGATTTGAAAAAATCTGGAAATGGAGGACTGGATACCCACTGGGTCGAGCAATTGTCTCAAAAGTAATTATCATAAAAAATAGCTGTCAAGATGTGTCTTGATATTGTGGAGATCTATATTATCCACTTTCGGAGCAGACGTGTTTACGCTGGATCCATGTTCTTTACATTCAAAGAAAATACGCTTAAAAAAAACATTTTCACTAACGTTAATTTTTGATTGAAAAATATTAAACGTACATGAGAATACATGTGTTATTTATTGGATTCCATAAATAATTTACTAAATGAAATTATGTAGGTTTTGTTAAGAAAAGGTTCTAACAAATTAAATTAATATTTCTTTATACACACAGAAACTATAGCCAAAATCTAATATTAAACTTTTAGGGTTGTAAAGAGTTATCGATTATTGTATATTATTCAGTATAATGGAACCTAAGTATACATTTTTCGAGTAATATTGTAAAAAGCTGATAGTGTTTTTTTAGTAATGAAATTTTTTACTAAAACAAATTTAAAGTTTGTATATTTCCGACAGATTCTATTCAATAAGTATAATGTATAGATTATAAATCATGAGGTATTAATATAAAATATTAAAGCTAGTTTATTACGAAAATGATGTTTTTTATAATTACATTGAAAGAGCCGTTCGAGGTATGCGAACAGATAAAAATAATAATGATATAATAAAAAACAAATTTTCTATGATCAAGCCCAGAAGACCGGTAAGAAAAACTTTACTGTAAAATAAAATTAGATTTTCCATCCAGTGTTATCATATTTATGTTATCAGCGGAAGATTTTTTACTACATTTTAAAGTTACATCGAAGTTCCTGAAATGGATTCCGGTATTTTTTTATTAAACAATGCGTATTTTATTATAATAGCATATATACCGAACAAAAATGTGCCTACAAACGTTATTGTTAAAACTTTTAAGCAAGAATTATTTATTAATAAATTTTAGTCTATTGTAAATAGGATTTCGTATTTTAATTAAATTATAATTTTGTTGGTGTTATATTATTACTACAATCCATATTGCAATGTTACTATATTGACAATTTTAAATGAAATAACGATAGTTGGCCCGGTTGTCCAACTTTTTTTCGCCTAATGTTGGTTTTAATATTTGAAATTTTTAACGTTTAAAAACACTTTAATTTTTTATTAATCTAACACATTTCTCGTTATAAAAGACAGCAAAAAAGTTAAAACCAATATCAATAAGCATCAAGTCTAATCCGAGTTTCAATTAATTTTGACCAAACGTACCTATTTACCATTATATCAACCATGGGAATTACGAACAGCAAAATTACCGCCGAAGGCTGAGTGAGAAAATCATTTTTTTTCTATACAAACTACAAACATAAATATCTTTCGAATACATTTTTAAAATTCGAATCTATTTTTGAAATCAGCAAATTTTCGCAGAACCGAAAATTGAACAAAATGCCAGTTCAATATAGTATGTATCATGGAGAAATACTATAACAAAGTTAATAAAATAAACAAGTTCTGGAAAAGTTTTTCACGACTTTCAGTTTCATGTTCACACACGCAAGGGGTGAGGGTGGGTAATTCAAAAGGAAGGTGAAATATTTACATGCGGCGGTTGCGAATTCGCCTATTATTGTGCGTGGAATGTTTATACTTAGGGCCCCTCGGGACTAAACGAATTCTAAAAATAGAAAATGTTTCAAATATAACAGATTTACTAAAACATTCGGTTACAAAATTAGGGAAATAAATAATATATATAGCTCATCATAAAACAATACCTCGTAAATCAAACGAAACGTTTTACAGGAGATGGAACACTAAACATCCACTTATATTACATCAACTTCTATACTCGTCCATATATATTTTAATTTACACATTGTTTACGATGTCCGTTTCGAGAGTGGAGCACATGAATTTAAACAGTGTGCACTATAATCCAGTTTTGTTGACAGATTTTGCCCACGATAATTGGATGTTAGTCAATTGTTTTTGTACGGAAAATTGTGAGCTTTAATTTTACAGATGCGATATTTAGACTCGCAAATTATGATTCCGAAGTACGAATAATAACTACTTGCCCACCCAACAAATTATTATGTGTAAAAAAATATTCAATTTGACCTAATAATATTGACAATAACAAGCATTTATAGTCCTGTAATAATTGTATTATAAATACGTGGTGTTATTTTGTAATAAAAAAAAATAAACATACGAATCATTTGGTAATTATAGATAATTCTATTTCTTTCAAAAATTAGAGTAAATAATATTTTCTATACATCTAGAAAGTTAATATACATATGTATTAAATATCAAAACAGGGCGCAGAAGAGTGAGTTTTATAACCAAATATTTAAATACATATAGTTATTAATATTTTCGACTGATGGTGCTTGATGGAAATTGATTTTAAATTCTAAA
>JAGVSQ010000437.1:0-39902 GCA_022683975.1 Rhyacophila evoluta | reverse complement strand
GTATTTTTCATATGCAAAACGGTGTGGGGCTTTTGGCATGTACCACCCAAAAATGTCTGGGGCCAAAAGGGTTAAAGATAATCTGCTGTGACACTAACGCGCCTGGCACGGAATAGCATGGATTTAACATTAAATAATGTTTTCGTGGAAGCATATTTTTGTAGTTTAGATTTTATGACCCTATGCCCCCAATAGGATGAATAAAAAAAAAATAAGAACTATCGAAAACTAATCAAGTGTACCGTGACTGGTTGTGGACCACTGGGATAGATAGACCAAGATAAGAAAGAAAAATGTCTAGTATCAATTGTATTTTATATGACCTACACTGATAAGACAACATATTGAGAAATAATTAATATTATTATTAGCAGGGGGAAACAAAATACTTATATTGAATTGGTATAAGGTAGACTAAGTCTTACTTGGAAAATCATATTATTTATTCTGTACTAAAATTTCCCCATTATATATGTAAGGTTATATAGTGGAATCTCGATTCTTCGTTTTTCAAGGGACTGAAGAAAAAAAAAGCTATGAATGCGGGAAAATGACGAATGAGGAGTTCCGCTGACATTTGTACAATTAATTAGGGGATGATGTTGATGGAAGTTTAATTAACATTTTAGATATGGAGAATTTCAAACTCATCTACTAAATGTTCCCTCCATCCATTCACCACGTCCTTACACCTGCTGTCAATCAGGTATCTGATATAGAGAAGCCATCTACTTTATTTGACAGGAATGTCTTGGGAGTAAGCATATTTTATAATATAGAGATTGTATTTCTTATGTATTATAGTCATAATCACTTTGATAGATTCAATAAGATAATAACTTTAGATGTTAGAATAGATGTAATATTGACTATCATAGATTATTTCAACCTTTGCACCTTCAACCTAACTCTTTAATGGGCCTCTGCATTGTTTGTTTTATCTTTTAATCGCATCACAAGCAGACAATGTTTCCCTTTCCCGTTTGGTAAAAAGATGATTCCCCAAAATACATTTCTAATCTAATCATGACAATGAATACTTCAACAATCAAATGTGAACAATATAATTTATATTTATCTATTATAGAATGTTAGATATGTGAATTGTTGGAATTATTGTAAATTGTTAGTATGTGGGTTAGGAAAAAGCACTGATGACTTTTTCTGGGTGTATATTTCTGATTGGGTGTCTTTGTCATATGAAAGTATTGATGGTTTTCGAAGCATTATGTGCAATAAATAAAAAATTGAAATTTGTGGCTTGGACGTCTTCTGCTTAATTCCTTCCTTACTGCTTCATTTAGATGTTGTTTATTTAGACAAAATAATAATTTATAACTTCTTTAAATATGCCTATAATATATATTGGATAAGTAACGTTATTTTTTGTGACCAGAATGTTTTTTTTTTTAAAGTTGCCAATTTGCCCTGCCTTTCAACCGTTAATAGGTATTAAAAGGTCACTCCATATGTGACCATTCACACCCGAAGTTCAGAAAAATCAAATTAATAAATAAAAACATGCATCTTATAACCAACGCAATATAGTAAGTAACCTATGATCGATGCAACATGTCTATGATTTGATGTAATTAATTTTCACTTATTAATTTTTTATTATAACATAAGACCACCTATAATAGAGCAGTACTTAGAATGCTAAACAGTTAAGGGTTCAAATCCCACAGTATATTATAAGATGGTATCAAAAGATTTATATTTGTACAAGACTTACCTAACATAAGTGAATGGTTAATGACGCCTCCAAAAGTATATGCGACCAACATAGTAAGTGGCCAGCTACGGTCCCTCATCACAAATATCATCACAAGTTGAATGAGCACCATTCCCGTAACCACCCATTTGAAGTGAGGGTCATAACCAAAGAGCTTCTTAATCTGCGGGTATTTTGCTGTGGACAAGAAAAACGGTATGCGTTAGTATAATATGCAAGAGTCAGGATTACATATGCATTTAACTAAAAATACACAGTGAATATATGATGTGGGCTTGTAATCATCTTACCATTAAATAAACGTTATGGAATGATCAGAATGTTGATGCAAACACTTGATACTATGTAGTGAACATGATATTCTTATTCAACAATATTACTGTCACATATAGTTGACAGATTATAATTTCACCGGCATGTAACAAATAAGTCATCTATTATATCGTCGTATTACTGGCAAAAGACGTTAAAGTAAAAAAGTGAGTTTTGAAATAATCGAGTTTTAATGTTTGAGTTTCTCTGTTAAATAGATTTTACGACAATTTCTTAAAGTATAATCATTATGTCTTAAGAAATTTTAAGAGTACTTTGCAAGGACTTCTTAAAGTATGTAACACAAAAACCATAAGCTTTTCAATGTTGAAAATGTATTAGGGTGACTTTTGTTTCCACCACTGCTAGCAGTAAAGTTTCCTTGATATATCATCGTTCCAAAGCAATAATGGGATATCTTGAAAAAACTTTTTTTGAGATATTAGGATTTTTAGGTTTATTTGAGTTTTAGCATAAGCAAATGGACATTGACAGAATGCATGCGTTAAAAATTGGCCAGTATAAAATAAACTCTTTGTAATCTTCACACCAAATCTATGTGCCTTTGCATAAGCAAGTTTATTTCTTAATTGTATGGTAACAAAAACTGCTATTCATCTTATTATATCTAATAGATGAACAAGAAAAATTAATTTTGAAAATACATGACAAATCAGTTTGCTAATGGCTAGCCAATCGCTTTTGCTGTGTAATAACTCTGTGAACAATCAATTATCACTTAAATGTTTATTCGTTGTGCCATTCTCTCAAACAAATGGCATTACATCGCCAGCAGTACAATGAATACGACTATGAAAAAGAGTTTTAGTGGCTTATTCATTATTTATTTTGTGCATGGCATAATATTTTTAGAAAAAATTCTGTGAAAACATAAAATAAATAGATATTGTACATTGACATGTGACAATTGATAGGTGAACTACCTTTTAAACTAAATGATAACAGAATCATTAACAGGCGATCAGAAAATATTCTAGCAGATCCGCATTGAAAATCTTGTTTAACAATCGATGGATTAAGCAATAAATAATTAATTATTAAATTGTTAACCATATTACTCATAGTCAACAATTTCATTTCTTTAAATGTAAACTCTTGCATTATATCTATGGTTCGCCCATTAGATATTATATTACAGATATAACAGAAAATGATACACCCCTGCATATTGATGAAACAAAATGATTTATCTAACATCATAATATTTATGCAAGAATTTAAAATGTAAATAGTGCATTACAGATACATACAACAATTTTTAAATGAAAAAAATGAGTTTTTTGTACAAATTAATTCAATTTTGTAAGAGACTTTTGACCACCCAAACAATATATACCCTAAATGTAAATAATCTGGAGGTTATTACTAAATTAATATGGAAGTGTGATAAGTGGAAATATATTGATAACGTTTACCAATTTTTAATCCACAATCAGTAAATGATAACAAAAGTTTTACTTTTAGAGATGAATTGATTGCGTGGGTTTTCATGTGCAACGCACCTGGGAAATGAGTCTTTAATCTCATTGATTAAAACTAATGTTAGCATTGTGTTGGCATATAATATATTATGCTCATTATAATGATTTCATAAAAAGATAATAATTTGAAAATATATTTATCAGAGAAAAAATCAGTTAATTATTTTCCAAACAGTACAAAACATTTAATCACAGTTTATAATTTTATAATTATAATTTTTTTTACCTGTCTACATTTTTTTCCATTCAATTTATTAAACAAATAAATATTTTTTTTTTCGTGTGACCGTGAAGATATTTGCTCCAAAAGTGGAGTATATGGATCTCGACAATTTAAAGACTTTGGATATTTTGAAACAGAATTGTTTGTCAGACAATTGCTCAACCCACTGGGCATCCAGTCCTAAATTTTTGAATTTTTTAAAATCCGACAGATGTGAGAATTGAATTTGCATTCCACGAATAGCGAGGCTCTCATGCTAACATCTGTTTTACCGGTTTTTTTTAGAATAAATTTAGTTTTTCATGTCCACTTTGATAGTGCAGATTTCAATTATGTGAAGATTAATTTCTGGAGTGGCGAGAAATGGAGTAGATTGTTGTTAAAACTTATTAAGCATGCATGGATCTTTAAAAATCTTCTGTAAGATTTACATCTGTAACCTCGGGCTTCAGAGCATACACACAAACCTCTTAGCTACCAGGGCACTAATAGATTAAAATCTCAGGGGGAATTATAAATTTACTTATTTTATAGAAAAACGTTTTAGATCTGATTTGAAGTTGCTATTATAAAGCCAATAAAATATTCAGAAGACAGTCTTATTGTAATTGTTAATTGAAATCAATTGCCATAATTTATTCCAAAAATATAAAGTGGTTTATTTAAGACATTTAATTGCATTATAGTAAAATATTTTAAAACCTTAACCATGAACTTGATCTATGGAAGGTAAATAACCTAGATATTTAAAATGAAATAGGTCTATATGACATTGCACGAATTAGCGGCAGCTATGCAGTAAATATTCAAATAATAAAAAGTTACTAATCAATTTAATAAATAGCAATTTTAAGAAACCTTGAAATCCATCGTGACCTTCTCTATTGGTCACACATTTCCTGGATGAAAAAAATTTGTAATTTACATAATGATTAGTAAGAATGTCCGCCGATATTTAAAAATGCAAACATTCGATGAATTGACCCACCTAATATTTTCTCGCGTCTTGACGCGTGAGGTTCCTCGGTACACACCCATTCAAAATCAGTTCTAGACACATGGGCACCCATTTTAAACTATTTATCACAAATTCAGTAATCACAAAAATATTACTATATAATATTTTCACTTATAATAACACTACCATTTATCACCGGAGCACGGTAAAATCACGTTAAGCCGGCGTATTATTTGCCGATGACAGCACATCTCTGCACGCTCAACATTTTTAAACTGATGTGTATTAGCTGCGCTGCCGGTGAAACGAAATTAAATCTATTTCAAAATATACTTCGGTATTGTGTACATTTACTGGCGTATCAATATATGGCGTAATCTATGTGATATCGATAACATTTATAATTCAAAATGATAAATTTATTTCGCGGAACACTCGGATCAAAAACGCCCGTCAGACTGTACGTTTGACATTTGGCGTACGCCTGCTTTCAGAAGTTGCATGCTACCGAACCTTATTTCCAAAAATAATTGAAATATTTTTAAAACGACAGGAAAAGAATTGTATACATCACATTTTACAGAATAATAAAAGAATTTTACTGCTTTAAGTAAAAATCTTATCCATAATTCAAAAAATACGGAGGAAAAGTGGTGGCTGTTTTAATTGTTTTGTAACGATGGTAACTCGCTCAAAATACTTTGTGCTTTTCACTTCCATTACACTTTTGTGATTCATTTTACATTTTGGACGACGAACTCTTCATATGGATCAACAGCTAGAAAAATTGTACAACAATCGTCCATCGATATAATGCTAGACCGGGTCGAAATCTTCTAGCCTAGTAACACCAAAAAATAATGATGACACTACGACAGGTCAATCGTATGATTTTTAGTTCGTCACCGTGTAATACCTCTTAACACTAAGACTATGTATCCTAATAAAACCTGATATACTATATATTTTAAATATATTTGATATCCTTTATTTTTACAAATAAAAAACATCAAAATAAGGTTTTTTGTGACCACATCATACTAATTATACAATTAATCTCAGTAATAAATTGAAGTATAAAAAATTTTGCACACGTGATATTCGAGGTATTGCAGGAACTTAATGATATTCCGTTGAAATTGTTCTAAATTCAAATAACTAATTAATCGCATGCAGAAATTTTCTAATAGGTATCGTCATAGTAAGTTGACAGTAAAGAAAGATGAGGAGTAAAATATAGATATAATGATAATAATTTAAAGAACTATTAAAGCTCTTTTAAAATTAATTTTATTTATTTTAAGCCATGTCCGCTCCGAAAATGGAGCATAATATACATATTATGTATCTTCACAGTGTAAAGATGTCTGCTCCGAAGGCAGAGTACATGGATCTCCGCAATGTGAAGAAATGTCTTGATGGATTCTTTTTCACGAGAATTGGTTGTCCTATAAATTCGTGTATATCAATCTGACGGTTGTGGAATCGAATCCACACTCTCTGTATGTGAGGCGTGCACGCTAACCTCTCGAATACTCCCCAGTATTTCCCCAAATTCATCATTTATAGGCAATATTATAAATTTTATATTATATGGTATTGGCAAATATGGGTTAATTGTTCAATAATATTGATTGTTTCCACAAATGCACCTTGTTAGAATGCAAAGACACTCATAATTAAATAAATTTCAATTCTTTGGTAATTGATTCATTTTAGTTTTTTTCATCTATAATTATTATATTTATGCAAATTTTCTAGAAATATTTTAAGTGGAAAAATAATTATAAAATAATAATAACTTTAAATAAATGAGTCGATAAAATCAATATAATAAATACATCAATATTTAAAATTATTACTATTAAAAATCACAGGTAAATATACATAATATAGTACATAAATCGGTATTTTAGAGGTAATTAATATTGGTGGTTGTGGATTCGGATCTGACATTTAAAAAAATATCATACAGGACTGGATGCCCTATGGGTTGAGCAATTGGCTGACAACCAATTCTCATGAAAAACAACCTGTTAAGAAAAGTCTTAACTTTACGGATAACATTTAATTAACATTTAACATTTAACATAAATATATTCCATTTTGGAATAGACATCGTCATGCTATGGAGATCCACAAGCTCTTTGCGTAAAATATGCACTCTAAATTCAAATATATTTTATTGGAATTATCTATTCTCACAAAATTCTTTTGTTTATCTTATTCAATATCATGGTCTATCAAAATTGTGTAATGCAATAACATTTGGCTTTAGTTTACGATTTATAACCAATTACAACTTTTGATGTTAAATCCAGATGTCATGTAATAAAATTTATTAAAAAATATAATTGCATATGAAAGAGATTTCTGAAAACTGAAAATGCAGACTCTAAAAAATACTGATGAAAATTATACAAAACAGAAAGAGAAATTTGTAAGCTAAAAAAATATACTTTATAATTATCGCAAGTAATTATCGTAGTATCCCTCAGATACATAATACGTATTATATAAACATACCGTAACCAACCCAAAAATGCTTGTCAGCATATCTTTTAAGCCATTGTGCTTCTAATCCTGGTTTATAATTTTTTTAATAATTCCTATACAGTTGTGAAATTTGAGTAAAAATATTGAAATCCATTTGATTTCAATATTTTTATGGCAATAGTATTTTGATAGAAACATTGTTTTTTGATTGTATGGTATATGTATTTTCCAAACAAAATATTAAAAATAAAATCGAACTAACTAACAAAATGTATCGAGACACCGTCACATGCAATAAAAAAACATAAAACTCAACACTTTCGATACACGCATCACCGAGTTTGAAAAAAGACTAACTTTTGATAATCGACAAAGCTTTTACTTAAAGTAAAAGACAAGCAGTACCTAGAAACTATTATTTGAAAATTTTAAATCATTTATTCGAATTCAGAAACTTTTCATGGGGTTTTTGTTTCATGTTTGAAGAAATTGCAGGCCTGGTGAAAATAAGGGTAAAAATATCTGGATGACAATGCAGCTGCCTTTTGTTATTTTGAGATGTGAAATCTTTTCACGTTAAGCAATTTATTTTTCATACAAAAAAAGTATGAAATAACATAGATTTTGTCGGAATTATAGTATTATTTCATGTTAGCCGATTTTTTACATGAAACGTTTTCTTGTTAAGCAATTTTCACTGTAATTAATAAATAATATGTAAGTGATTATGCCCTATATAAATTTATAGTGATTTTATTTAATAACCTCGTCAGGAATGGGTTAATACATACGTGTCACATTGAAATTCACCATTTGTGAATCACTGGATTAGTAATGTTTGTGTGATGGATTTTTAACTTTAAAAATGATTATTAAATTTCAGTCATGGGCGGAGTTTTTATATTCAAGGAAATGTAAAATGATTCTGGAGGCTGATCCTCGTATGCATCAATTGAGATTGCAATATAGAGCTAGATGTAAGTATGCAATCCAATATTTATTAAGTAACATCTACAATTATTGTAACCACTTCAAATAATGGTGTATTGTAAATGTGATTAAACAATTCGCTTATATTTCCTTCTTCTTCTCCTTCCATATCCGCTCCCTAAGCGAAGCACATAGGCTGTCGGCTGTTGCATATAATGTTTGTTTTTTTTGCATTGATTTTAAAATTTTATATTTCCAGTGTAACAATATTGAATATATTTTTTAGATGAAATTGCAGCAGCTTGCTGTGTAGTATGTTGCTGTGTACGTCAGGGGACAAAAGTTAGCCACTGGAATACACGAACATTAGAACACATCCATGAGCTTGGGCAAGCGTATTACAAGAGATGCATTAGATTACTCTGTTTGGCACGTAAGTCTTAATGCTATCAACAGACAATCAGCAAAATTTAATCATTGCAAATGGAATTTTGTGATCCTTCATAAATTAAACCTTTCTAATCTTTCAGTAGTTATAATGCTTTGTATATATCGAAATTGCACACCACTTACTCCCAATGTGCCAAAACAATGTTAATATGAAAAAGACAAAACACCTTTTTTAAATCTAGTAAATAATTATTCAATAGATAATAATGTAGTTTAGAAGAAAAATATTATTGATACTATTTGAGTAGTTAAACTTGTTGAATTTGTTCATAAATTTTGCAGAAAATCCTTAAGACTTGTAAATTTTTACATTGAAAGTATATTTAACACAACTTTGCAAATTGGATACATGTATTTTGCACATTCGAGATATATTTCACACAGTTTTATCAAGCGATATGTACAGTCTTGAAGTTGGCACCGATATATGCAAAATACTTTTATATATATGCTTTTATGTTCAAATAACTCTTATTATATCTAAATGATAAATTATATAATCTTTCTGCCAAGTCATTGTACCTCAGAAGAAAGTATGGACTTGAACTTGTCTGAAATAGTCTCTTACTCGATTTGTTTTTCTGATACTTTACTAAGCCGGGAGTCATATTGGAATAGAATCATTAATGTCCACATTCTTCATTGGCGACTACAAATTCACTATCAAATTGGAAGAGACATCGCGAGGAAATAAAAGTGATACTGATATTCTTCACAGGTAATGCTGTGTGTGTGATTCACTTGTGTGTAATGTTTTGATATTTGTTAATAATCATTTTTAATGTGTCGACAGACAACTCATTCTTGTTGGCTCATTGCTTTAAAATCTTTGAATACTCTTTAAAATTATGTTATTGAATTATTTACTGGACATAAAGAGATGGCTCAACAAATATTGAGCGGAGAATTATGCATGAGACTGGCCCTGCTTAATAATCAAGTGAAATAATACTATTAATTTGGAGAAAATAATATTTAAAACCTGAAAATAGTGTATTTGCCTACAAAAATAGTACTGGCATGATTTTTATGTAGATACTTCTTTTAATTGCATCTATATAAATTTTTTTTGCAGTTCTCTTCGAGATGCATTATCCACTCCTCAAGATAGCATTGTCACTGTGGGAGAAAGAAGCTTTAGTGTATGGTCATCGGATGGTGTATACCTTCACGTTCCATCAGCGTGAGAGCATATATTATATATATCTAATCTTTTCAATAATTACATACTGCTATTTGTTCTTATTAATATGGCAATGTATGTGAACTGCTTTTCAGTAGATTAATATTTATTTTATTTTTTGATGACAGATGTAACTGTATGCATTTCAGGGATTTACCTGCATGTGTCTTTAGATATGACAATGTTGACGATTTAATTGACGACTTTATAATACACATTTTGGAGTCAAGCAATAAAAGAAGAAAATACTCAATCGTCAAATTAAGTATTATTCAGAAGACTCTGTTGGTAATTCATAAGCAATTTAACTATCACTTAAGTATTTGTTCATTTATATAATATTTGGGATCAAAGACACGTTTTAAAGATAGTAAAAATATTTGTATAAGACTTCATTTTAAAATCAAGACTGATAAAAAGTATTGAATATATTATATAAGTCATGTAATAAATAATACAATTTGATTTTCGTACATAGGACCGTCATCAAAAATATACATTTGGATTAAAATACATTAAACACCACTGCGATGAGCTGAGTTCTCTTATTGATGGAGTTTTAACACGCAAAAAGGTATTGTATTTGTTCATTTGAAGCAACAATTTAAGCTTTGCTTTAAATTTTGAAAAATTATTTTGGTAAATAAACATGTTAATTTTTCGACAGATTCCAGATGGAAAATTTACCATTGAGAATGACAATAGTGGGAAAATAAAACAAAACTATCCCCATTTTCAATCTTCCAAGAATAGCAAGAGGTGGAACATAAATCTTTTTATAATTTAACTAATTTTGTATTGGATTGTGTTGTGCTAAGCCACTGATCACCGTTGAAGTGTTAGCATAATTACTTCCATGAGTGTAAATGAAACAACAGATTTATTTACCTTATTAGTTCTGTTAATATATACTATTGTATAAAGTAGTGTGGTAATCTTACTTATGTTACTGTTTGTTACCTGCTAGACATACCACATATTCTTGGAAAAAAATCAAGTTAGTAGAAGTATAGGTTATAACTTATTTGAAGTATTGAGATTTTGTTGTAGTTAGGTTTCTCATAGTGTTGATTGCAGTCGATTGCTTCCGTTGGTGCACTTACAAAGTTTTATCCAGCTTTAAATTAATAACCATATTGTACTACTTTAAGACTTACATTATGGTCTAAATTAATATTTAGACCATAATGTAAGTCTTAAAGTAGTACAACATAGTTACTAATTAGTGATTCAAACCTGCAGTTAGAATATGTGAATTTTTTTATTTTTAGTAATAAATTAGTTTATGGTATAAAATTGATAATAAGTTGTTTTTATTTATACACAATATTTCATATTTAAAATAGAAGAATATTTATATAATTATAAACAATTAGAAAAAGAAAAGTAACTGTATCATTTTTTTTTCAAAAGCTGTATGTTGTACATACATATAACATTATAGTATATTATATTACATGAAAGGTTTCTATATAATTAATGCGAGTTTCAGTGAGATGACGTCCGTTAAGCATTATAACGGAACGGAAAGTCCCAGAGAGGATTTTAAATATTTTACAAAGATGGATAACAAAGGAGACTTGATTCTCATTGGGACTACAAATCTCAATAGCAACAGGTGATGTATATTGTAATATTAGAAACCTTTGAATTTTTTAAAGATCATCATTTTAAAGACTATAATAATTCTAATTACCAAATAATGAAAAAAAAACACCCCAGCTATTGGAATTATATTCTCTTTTAAAGTTATCGAAAGCCATTTTAGTTTTTACACCATTGTGCAAGACTAAGATTGTAAGAAAATCTTTTTGAATTTTTTTCTATACAGAGAATCTTAAAGGCGATATGTGGTGATCATATCCTCCGTAATATCATTTGGAAAATTATTAACTGTTTTTGATTGCAATGAAATTTAAAATTGATATATAATTTTGAAACATATTCTTACAGGTATTCTGATAGCTCAGGATTTCAAGGTATGCATATTACTTTGAATGCATTAAAAATGTTGAAATCGAAAAAAGCTAAATTTTGGGATGCTCATATAGTGGATGATTGCTTAGATAAAGGATATAGTGATTACATGGTTTGTAAATTTACCTAATAGTGAATTAACGTAATTATACTTTCAGTATGTTAAGGGTTCATGAGTTGCATTAATGTGGACCTGATTTTTTTCTCTCTGTAAAACTAATAAAATAGGTAAAATACCAATTCTGTTTTGAAATCTCCACGGAATGAAGATGTCGTAACTTTATAGGTGTTTTTTTTTTATCCCAACTTGTTCACCATCATCTCAGATCTGTGTTCTGGGTGTATTTACAAAATATTTTGTTCAGATACAGGATGAACCCTTTACACGTGATTCAAAATGGTCTAAATGAACATACACTTTCATATTAAATCATGATGCATAATAATTAACAAATAGTAGAGCCACAATATTTGTTATAAATTATTATAATTATATTACAGTTCAATTTGAATGAAAATTTATCACGCAACACAACATAAATATTTTGTGATTGGTAAAGAATTAAAGATACATAAAACTAAATAAATTCTTTTTATATTTGTTTATATCAAAATTATTAGAAATTGGTAATCTTAAATAAAAATCTGCAGTATATGAATTATTATGATGATCATGTTTATTTTCTCTTAAGCGCATAATTGAATAGTGTGTTTCTCAATGGCAGGCATATTGTAATACTGTCCTGGTGTCTGGTCAACGCCCTTCCATTCGGAATATAGTGGATGCTGGCAAAATAACCGGTAGTAAGTGTCATATTTCTTCAATCGGATGGGGAAGGATCAACGATGTTCTGGGTTTACTGGAAGACCTGTTCGAATCAGGAAGCACAGGAATTTTGCAGGTACATACATGGCATATACTAATAAATTCATTAATATTTCATTTAAAGGAAAACTTGACAGTGCTAACACTAGCATAACATTTCGATAAGTATCATTTTTTCGGTGTTACTGGCTTGTAGCAATGAAGCAACATGCGTGAGTTGACGACAAACCGTCGCAAGTCACATAAGTCGTAGGTCGACAACTACCTCTGTTATGTTTTATTATTTTTTTGTATTGTTGACACATGACATATGAAGGCATATTATTTGATAATCACACAGCTGAGTTTTATTTTTTTTTGTGTTAGGCATAGCTGTTATCTTATTACATTGGAGTTTTTCATTTCATCATTTCAGATTCCCGGTAAACTAGAGATGGCAATATGGAAAGAAGATTCTTGCTATTATTTATTTCAGTCATCTTCATACAATAATTATGTAAGTACTATTTAAATGAAAAATAAATCATGATACTATGAATGGTTGGACTCAAACAAATATTTTAGGTGTCATGTATTTTCATATTCTAATAAAAACATACTAATAATAGTAATATGGATAACTTAAATATTAGCTCTAAAATTTTATCAAGTGATGCACCCGTAAATGAATATTAAAAACACATTTTTAATAAATCTTGCTAGTGAAAGGCACAATTTGATTTTTACCCAAAGGTAAATCCTACTATATATAATTAAGGGAATTTTAATGAACACATGACTCAAGATCATGGTCCACGATTTACATGATCAATAACCATGCTGTTGCTTTATGGTGGAAATATTATCAATGACTAGTTTACTATATTGTATTCATTTAACGGTTGTTTCATTGTTGACTGATTAGAGTGAAGAAGAAATAACTGGCCCAGCAAGATTACTGTGCTTCCCATCTCGAGACAATTTGGTGGATTATTTAAAATGTATTCACCAAGAATTAGTGGTCGCAGATTTTGCCCTATACAAGGTGCAGTTTCTTGATGATGGTGTTGAAGATGAAATTTTTCCGGTATCTGGTAATAAAATTCATTGATATCCATGTCATTTTTATTCTTAGAAATAGATTCTTTTAATACATGGCTTAATGGGAAACTTATCTTCTTTATTTATTTACTGAGGTCATTAAAGTTCATACAATGACTTGGTCATTGGTTGAAACGAAGTAATAACTCGCTATTTCTTTTTGTTTTCAGTAATATTTTATCGAAGTTAAATTTAATCACTAAAATATTGTTGATATCAATAATTTATAAACTATTATTAAGCTTGATAAAGCTGTAACGATACTTTCTAGTATATAAGCAGCAAGTATAAATATAAAATTCCCTTGCTTGCCCCACTTCAAAAAATGTTCAACCCTTATTTTTATTTT
Organism: Rhyacophila evoluta; assembly: GCA_022683975.1. NCBI lineage: Eukaryota > Metazoa > Arthropoda > Insecta > Trichoptera > Rhyacophilidae > Rhyacophila > Rhyacophila evoluta. Next base: position 25,881 of record JAGVSQ010000437.1, on the reverse strand, counting down.
GAATATCAAAAGCATTAATGCATTTCAATTAATTGTATCATCATCAAAGATTTTGATCATTATTCAAATTTTTTATGATATCTTTATATTATTTGTTTTAAACTGATCTGCATTATGTTCATACGAGCATTGACAATAATGGATGACACTCAACAGATTCTGAGTGGACTATGTGTGGCTTACAACCCAATAATTTAAAAAATACCCTAATCACACTGCATGGAATAGCAAACTATATCGCAATTGTTGTATTGGTCTTTGAGCACTCTGTGTCAGTTTCAACATGGACACCTGACTTCATTGATAAGGTATGTACATGTTACTATTTAATAATCACATATGTTAATCATTCTGAGTAAAAGCCTTTCTTCTTCTTTTATCATTCTTCCTCTGAATGTGGAGTGTGAAGACTCCTTCTAAAAAGGACTGTATGAATCTCCCAATTTTAAAAACATAATGTCTCAGCCTTCACGGGATGAATAATCGTAGTTCAAGTAAAATTATAGACTGCTATTAAGAAAATTATACTCAACAACATAGATTCCCAATAATTTTTGAGCTACCACCCTCTTTTTGAAAATAAAATACTCAAAATTGCTCACTGCTTTCCGTTGATGTTTTCTTTCGCTCACGTTAATTTCTTCCATAAGGAGCCAAGTACCTAAACCCCCGCCCCCCAAAAGTTTCTCTTATTTTTTATCTATGTTCTATTAGAATGCACAGCTGCCATCATGTTGATTATGTCTGAGAATTTCTTAAGAACTTTGTATATATACGATGATTTGAAAAACATAGTTTCATGTTTTATATAGTGTGTGTTGATTTGAGGTTTGGAAACTAATAGTATTTGATATTATTTCGATAGCGAAATTAAAATCAAATTACAGAAAATAAATGCACAATAATTGTATTGTCTTCATTCGCATATAAATTTAATAGCATAAACATCATCTTACATATTTGATATAGAAAATTTTGAAGAAATTATTATTTTTACTGTCGATTAATCAAATCGGTAAATTTTTATGGTAGAAATATAAGTGCAATATTTTATAACACTCATTGATGATTTATAATTGTATCACTTTAAAGATAGTATCATGTGGAAAAAAGCTATATGAGAGATCAGTGGATATCAATGAAAATCAATTGAATAAATGTAATCTTGCATCGTTGGAATCTGTCCCTCCAAGGTTTTCAATTTCTAATGGAGAATTTGCTGAAACTCAAGTATTTCAAGTTATAAAAGGTAATCAATCAGCCAAGTATGAATTTGGCTATGAAAATATAATATACGGTAGTGAGAAATAAATTTGGAGAAACCGTCATGTAATTTTCAATATCATCTTTAATTCATTAAACAGTAGTCAAATAATCTTCAGTAGTAGTAATAAAAATGATCAAAAATAATTCCTAGTTTAATTCCATATAATCATAATCTTTTGATTGGAAAATTGCAGGTTATTTATTTGACAATGAAAAGTCGGAGGGCGTGTGCAGCTTACTTGCGGGTATTACAAACTTTTTCAAAGAATATCAACAGGGGGTTATCACTGTTCGCTCTAGAAGCCTAGCCATTTGGAAGAGTACTGATAATTATATATATTGCATCGACTGTGGATATGACTGGAATGAAGGTTTGACAGCATATTGTGCTTAATGTGTCCATGTTCATCAGAGAAATAGTAATCAATATTGATATAAAAATTTGCAGTTTTATCATTAGGTAAAATAGAATATTATCATAAATCAAATTTTGCAGAGTTTTTTAATGTCGCTGCTTAAACTGTCGGTGAAGATCTTCTTTGCCATAAAATTTTAACAATATTTGTCACATTGTTTTGATGATTTTAACTTTCTTTTTAAGATAATGATTTGAAATTCTGCGTGGGTCGATTTTCAAATGAGTCGAGTGTAGCAGATCGTATAGAAGAACATCTTCCACCGTCTTCCAAAAACCACTTTGTTATCAGCGCTGTAAATGTTAATCTTGTAAAGCTTCAGGAAGATACCAAAGTTTTTCCTATTATGTTACAAGTAAGTATTTTAATATCCTGTCAATTTTATTTCAATTCATTTAAATTCATTCAAAGGAAATATTAAAGTATTCTAAAGAAATTGAACAGAATGTATTCTCATCAATTTAAAATTATCAAAATTAATATTCAATTGTGTATTACAATATTACAGAAAGATTTTACTTGGATAGTCCCCAATGAAGAGGCAGTCTTATATGGAGGCAAATGTATCTCAATGGGTCGGGGAGAAGGATTACCGGCTGCCATCTTATTTTCCTGCGCATGTAGACTTACTCCCCCCATGAGGTTTACTGTCCACCACCTCAATTGCATTGCCGGTAACCAACTATTATTTGCAAATTGTGTAAATTTAATTATACACCATGATTATATTGCGCAACATAATGAGCCATCAGCTTAATAAATAAATGATCACTCCTTTCATAAATTTATACCTGTAATGAAAGCTAAATATATTGTTTTTCTAAATCTAAATCCTTATAAATTTTATTAAGACCAGTGTCATCGAATATACTATTAAATCTGTTCTCATATATACCAATAATTCATAAAAAAAATTCATATTGCTAGATGAAACACCTAAATTCACCAAAAATCTATACTCTAAACTTGCAAGTACTGATTCTGATAAATTTGGAAATGTAATGCTGAAGAGGAATGTCAATTTCGGGGTTCATGTGTTTTCTATAGAGATGGAGCAAGCCATGGTGATACAATTATTGGAAAAAGACGAGAAAGATGAGGTTAGATTAGTTTTTTTCATGGTATACTTATATATCATATAGTTTTTGCTCTTTCCCAAGTAAAAAATAGGAAAATTTGCTACAAATATTTTATCTTAAAGATTAGAAACTCTTTTAGTTCTTTACGTGAGAAAAGACATGTTTCAATTACTCAATTCTGATTAGCAGATTGGAGATAGAGAAAAAAATGAAATTTGACAACTACCCACACTTTAGACTTAATCAAGTATACATGCTGATTCATCAAAATGTCTGAAGCAATAGCTTTGTTTTGAATATGATTCCTTTTTTAAGTTTAATATTATCAATTTAAATATATTGAATGTAATATTTGTTCTATTTTCTACTGATCTACATAGTACATCCGCAATCGATATATTTGCCGATGCATTTCCATACATCTTGTTAAGTTTATGAATGAATATTATTTTTTTGTTTCAATATTTATGTTACAGAAGACTCCACTTCAAATATTTCATAATATGATTGATAAACTGGAAAACGGACTTCGAAACGTGTTTGTAAAAAGGCGTGTGCAAAGTTTAATTGTGTCATTTATTGGAGATAATCGACCTATTGCCATATGGAGAGGGAGTCTTTTTGGACCATATGCTGCTTTTATGTGTCTACCTCAAAATGATATAATAACAGCCTGCAGAGGTATTTAAATATTGTTTTTAAAAGGAAATATATCGCCATGTTGTCATTATTTACATTATTAAATTATTATAGTTAAAATAATTTATTTTATAGTCATCCCAGTGGCCAACCAGGAAGCATGAGTGCTATGGTGCCAGATATTACATCATTTCTCTACATTAAAAGGTACAGGATTGGATACCCAATGAGTTGAGCTATTAGTTTACAACCAATCCCGGAGAAAATAATCAGCCAAAAATAAAAAAGTAAATCTTCATATCATGAAGATACATATGCTTCACATATAGCTAAAAATTTCATTTCAATATGTCATATGATTTGTCATTTTTTATTTACGGAGTATGACATGATGATGTTCAGTGAAACTGATTTATACAGTATATATGTGAGAACCATACATTTTTATGAAAATTGTGATAATGTGGTACCTGCCAATCTAGAATCCTGTTAAATTTCGTGTCGGAATAGATTTGATTTTCGTTCATTGCTAGTTGAGTGTTTATAAGCAGTAATATTTGTTACATTTATAATAAAATGTATTGGTTAGTTGTGAGCCGCGCATACATGTCAAAAGATAAAAAAAAAATATATTTTTTTTTATGAAGCTTCACAATCAGTGCATGGTAATTGTGCACACAGGATTTGAATTAAAATCTAGTCTCAATTTTGTTTATCTTATGCGAATAGGTCGTCGTCGGTCTTCCAGTATTACTTTTCCAAATGAAGCAGCACTCCATGCTGCAAATGAAAAAGATGCGAAAGAACAGAACAGAATTGATTGTCTAATACTTTTTCCCACTTTGCATCACTTATCTCTATATTTGAGTGAGTATATTGAAAACATATGTTTGTTTGTTGACTTGTGTGAAGAATTAAAAAAAAATGTCTACAATGTTTTTATTATTATTTCAGTTAAAATACTATCACAAAAACAAAAACTTGATGAGGTGAATATTTCTGCCATAAGGATGTCAATGCAGCCGCCAAAATACGGATTGACAAATATTTTTCATCAAGGTGTACTCATATTATAGTTAAAAAAATATTTTTTTTACCATGTTCGCTCCGAAAGTGGAGTATGTTGATCTACACTGCTAAGTCTGCTCCAAAAGTGGAGTGTATAGATCTCCGTGATGTCTTTACATTGCGTTTTTACATTATAGACATGTCTTGAAAGATTATTTTTCACACGAATTGGTTGTCAGACAATTGCTGCCATACTAGCTAGCGAGGCACACACACTTACCTCTACGCTATTGGAGAAACATATTTTATCATTCCAATTCAATTTCTATACTTCATATTAATTTTTTATTTTGATATTTTACGAAATTAATAATCAATTCATTTTTAAGAGTGTTCAACTTTACTTTAAATTCACAAATTATGTATGTCTATTTTTAGAGAAATATGATCATGGGAATGAGAAAGCAATCGGAAAACACTTCTGTACAGTTGCTCAAGGGGTGTGGACGCTTACTGGAAAAAAGTCATCTTCTATGAAAAATGTAATTACCCATAAGATTTTTAATACCCATAGATTTTTTTGATCAAACGCAACTGCAGATATTACCATCTTCATCTTTTTCAGTGCTATGCACGAGGCTAACTTTTGACTTCCACCGGTTATTACACTTTGTCTTACATTAATTTTTTATAACAAGGATAATTGATATAATATCATAATATCAACTATTCATTTAATATTATTACCTTCTAGATTTTCATCCCGAAATTTGGTATCCTGCTTTTTATTTTTTTACAAATTAAGCAATATTTTTTTCAGTTCCAGTGAAAGGCTTTCTTACCATCATTGTCATTGTGAAGATACTAAAATTCATTTAACCCATCATTACATTAAAATATTGAAACAAAACAACATACAAATATCATAAAAGATTTCTTTTTAGGAGACTCAAGAGGCTTTGACTGGCTTAGTGAGTCAGTATTTATATCAATCAACACTCTGGGATGAGCAAGCATTGCGTGGGATAACTAAAATGGCTCAGCAATTGAATATCACACACAATCCAAGCGAAGATATATTCCACTATAATGAGACTCAGGTTTTTATAGCCGTAAATTTAGTTAATTTAAATAGCTAATATTAAATAAATACCAAAATAATAAAATTTCCAGTATAATGAATATATCATGGCGGACCGGAAAAAAAGACATGCCTATGTTATATTCCATTATAATGGGATTTCAGTATAATAAAACAAAAAGGGGGTCCCACGAGTTTCATTATAATGGGATTTGACTGAATCAGAGTTGATTACTATCAATTTTTGTATACCTGTCTTTTCTTTATACCATGTTTGCTCTGAAAGTGGAGAATATGGATTTCCGCAATATGAAGATGTCTTGACAAGAGAATTGTTTCTCAGACAATTGTTAAACCCAATGGGCATCCAGTTCAGCATTTTTAAATTTTATAAAGTTTCGATAGATGTGGGAATTAAGCCCGCATTTCCCAGATTGCTAGGCACACACTCTAACTTCTACGCTACTGGGGAGACATTCTGTTTGAGCTTGTAAAATACTTTTTGAAATGTACATCCAATATACAGGAGACTAATTATTAATAATGATATCCATATATTATTTTCTCTCAGGTGAAAGGTAAGGTCCTGGAAAATCAAATAATAGGCGATAGCAAAGCCACATATGAAAACAATGATGTCCTCAACTTGTCCAAAGGTCTCAATAAATTTTTTGGAGAAGTATGTGATAACATTTTTCTTATTTATCAATAATATTATTTTTTGTTTTCAACAAAGTCATATGATTCTTGCACTAAAATATATTGTAAAAAATGATTTGTTGACAGTTGGGGTGGGATTATGGATTACTAAAATCTAGAGGGCATACATTCGGCATTTGGAAACTAGATTCTTCTGAAAATCCAAACAATCAGTGTGATTCCAAAGCAGATAATACAGTCACAAATCAAATTTTAAATGCGCAAATTGTTGGGTCAGAAGTTGTAAATCCACACACCAGTCCACACAGTAGTTTTATAGAAAAAAAAGTGAAAAAAAAGAAAGGTAATGTGAGTTTTATCGATGAATATTTTATACACATAAGTGACGGAGACCTCATTGAGAAAATTGATGATGAGGATATGAAAGATATGAAAGAAAATAGTATAAATAAAAAGGAAAAGTGTAAAAAGGCAAAAGGAAAAAAAAACAAAGGTAAAAAAGGAAAAGGAAAAAAGCGGAAGAGCAAAACAAAGAAAAATAAAAATAAGAAAAGAAAAAAGGCAGCTGGCACAATACCAAAAAGAAAAACAAATAAGCCACCAAAACAAGTCAAAGGGAAAAAGAAAGAAAAGAAGAAGCCTACAGTTACTCAAGGATCAAAGAATAAAAATAGTCGTGAAGTTGTAGATTCAGTATTTGAAAATATGAAGGGCTTGGATGATGTCAGAACTGTAATAGGTGAAGAGAACACCACAGGAATTGTATTAGAAGAAACTACTGTGGATAAATCGATTCAGGAAAATAATTTGATTCAAACGAGCAAGGGTTATGTTGACATGGATAATATAGGAAAAGATATTGAGGAACTGATTATTTCGGAAGTTTTGAAATCTAATGAAATTATTCCAAATTCTGAGCTTATTGACAAAAATGGTGAAATCAAATCAGCTAATGATGATATTTTGAAAAAACAAGTCAATGATAACATTCAAATAAATGAAAATAATTTTAATGAAATTGAACAAGCATCTGAATCAACTAATAGCAATGAAGCAGGTAAAAACAATAAATCTGTGACAATTCATGATGAACTCAACAGAGATGGATTAAATGAAATGTCTAATATATCAAAACGAAATAGCGAAAATACAAGTAATTCCTTGGACAACACTTCTATGCATCAGAATGAAATGGAAGGCAATATGGCTGATGATATCAACGGGCAGAATAATAAAAAAATTGAAATTGTTGCCCAAAACGGAGGAATTACCATAGATAATTCGAATGAAGGAAGATTAGATAGTGTGGAGAAAAACAACAGCGGAATTGCTATTGATCATAGTAATATAGCAGTTGAATTAAAAGCTGCTGTTGAAAATAAAATAACATATACTGCAACATTAGAAGAAAGGGATTCATTAGAAAGATATGTACAAGACCTTATTGAACAAGTTTTAAATGCAAAAGAATCATTTAATAAAGTGAATAAAACAAATGATTTTGATACTCTGGGGGAAACTTCTGTGAATAAATTTGATGAAAACAACTGTTTGGTATTTTTATGGGATCCCTCAGGAGTCAGTTGTGGAAAAAGTACGCAGTCACCAAATTCTCCTCTTGTTATCTGTTTCAGTTCTACTAATAAATTTGAAGAATTCTTCTTGAAAACCATTGATAAAATTGGTATTGGATCACACAGGTAAAAAATATTGTCACAGTATGCAAAACTATAACATAATATCTTATATAGCTTGTTGATAACTAATCTCAATGGACCTATATTGTGGATTTTGTAACTAAATTTCTCAGTTATTGTATCAATTTAATATTATTGACATTATTGATTGGTCGATAAAGATGATTTTTGTTTTTCATAGATTCACAATATCTGGTGTCCAGATTAACAACAATGTGAATAAAGATCAATTACAAGACACAGTAATGGCAACAGAAGAAAAAAATAGTGTATTTAATAAAGAAGTCAAGAGGAAAAAAAGAAAAATATCTCTCTCATGCTCTACAGCATGCGATGGGAGACTAACAACAGCATATGTTTATCCTGGGGGCGGAAAAGCTATTTTATGGCCTACTATTAGTATACGAAGGTAACCTACCCAACACAAATTGTCTTTTTTATAATGGAGCTGCACATATCAATGTATTTTTACTATGTTAGTATTTTAATAAAATTTTGAGTAAAAGAATTAACACATATAACATTATGTATTATTACAGATCAAAATTGAATTCTTTGCAATGGTCATCAGCTTGGTGTGTCTCGATTCTAGTAATGACCCACCTAATAAAGGTGAGCGTATTATCTTGGGACTCGGAGATAATGGATGATGCTAGTGCTATTGCTCTTGAAATTAGAGATGAATCTGTTTTCAGAGAAGGAAAGAAGAGCAAAAATATTTTGATGCCCGAACAAGTAAGATTTCAGTATCACACATCACCTTACTTTTTAAATATGTTCTGAAATAAAAGTTTATGAATCTCTAGTGTGAAGATTTTTCGTGATAGAATATTTTTCACTAGAATTGGTTGTCAGCTCAGCTCATTGGGTATTTAGTCCTGCATCTTAAATATTTTCAGAAATCTTTCTGCAGCTTGCGGGATTTGAGCCCGTAACCTCCGCCACCGAAACATGTTCACTTACAAATTAACCACCTGAGGGGACTATCTTCTGATAATCAATTCAAAATATTTCTATAGATAGATTGCACAAATTTCTTCGAAAAAAGATTACAATAAAATGCACCAACATTATTTACCTTGTGTTAATAATATTTGATTTAATTGACAGGTAGTAAACGTATTTAATATTGACAATAAGTGCGTCCACTTTGATCTGCAACTTATAGCGACTACTGATATGGTTTGTGAAAAATCTTATCAGGAATTTCGGTAAGTTTCCTTTTCTAATTTAACTACTACATCAACCTTTCTCTCATCTTTCATAGGTCATACGCATTCTTACTCCCATTGGCAGCAGTTCTATAATGTGAATCCCGGTAATATTTACCAACCGCTTTGTTGGCAGATGATAACTCAGAATCGTTTGAAAGTTGAAAATATATCATAATCGAAAACCGAAATTATAACATAATTTTATTCTATATAGATACCAAGTCTTTTCTTAATATACATTTATCGACTTCTTTCAATGAAAACAAAATATTAATATGGGTCGATTTGATTTACTGCAGAGTTATGTTGGAGCAATCATTAAATAGAGAGGCATCTTTAATTATGATATGGTCATCGATTAGTGGATGTTCAGCAGCCTTCTCCTGCCATTCAAAGAATACATACTTTCTAGCCGCACACTGCCCGACCCCATGCATCCTGTCGTACAGCACGCCAGAAAGTTTAGTTATTGGGTATGTGAAGATTGCAATTATATATATGTAGTAATATATTTGAGACATTTCATAAAATAATCTCTTACGGTTATGATGGTTAAGCAGAAAAAATAAATTATACAAGTTTATTAAATTTATGTTTTACCTCTTGATATTTCTGCAGATATTTTTCAATGGCAGCCGGCTATCCAAATACTCCTCACAATATAATGCTGTATAATATGGATCTGAGTATATGTTACTAAGCAAATACTCTGCATTAAAATTTTATGATATATTATTAGAATATTGTAGAGTTCTTAGAACAATTTTTATGGAAAAGGTGAGAGAATTTGTTTATATCATGAAAGTTGTTTTTTGTTGTGCATATTGTGTATAAAAAAAACTCATTCTGTAATTCATATAAATTTTATTTAATAGCATTATTTTGGAATTTAAAAAAAAATGGAACAATTTGTACAACAATTTATTGCTAACGTTTTTGGAAACAACATTTGGACGATCACTCAAGTGTTACAATATTAAATATTGACAAATTAATTGTATCACAAATCATTAACATTAAATTACTATGAGACTAAATTTAATACATTTTGTGAATATCAGCACTCAGCCGTCTTGCACAAAGAATCATAAAATATGATTTCATCATCTACACGTACTCCAAACATATGTACAACTTTTTATCGAACTCCAAAACAAAATAATGCACAACTTTTTCAAAATTTGTAATGTATATTTAATAATAACAATAAATCTCTTTAAATATGTGTACCAATCAAAAAGTAGATGGAAAGTCTCTTAAAATAACATTTTTATCGAAAGAGCTAACCCATCTAAAGATATTTTAGTGAAACAAATATTGCCTAAATGATGAATAAAATAAACCAATAATTTTTTGGTGCAGTTAGTGATACATATAATATAATACTTTCCGTACTGCTTGATTATGTGTCTGACTAACTGGCAGACGATGTATGTAGTTACAATCAAATAAATTGTGTGAAAATAATATTAATTTCATTACTAATAGGTACACGAAGACCTAACATGCTTATGAAGACGGAGATAAAACAAGCCTAGAATACAATTAGAACGAGGAAACATCAGAACTTCTACAAATTTTTCTTAATTATCATTGTAACTATAGCAATAAACCAACACAGTGGATATATTCAAAGAATATTATGCCTCGTACATTACGAGGCCTATTTTCGTATTACAGTTCTCTTCATGGTAAGCTTTGCAACATGACTTATACTTATACCAGTCAAAGTGATGACACCTTACAATTTCCCTCACAACAATTTACATAAATAACTATAGCACAACGTTTAGCATATATTTGATAAATACACACTTTTCATAAAATATTATTGTCTTTAAATTTTGACATTTCGAACGTAAGGCATGAAAACACTTTCATACCTAAATTTCATAAATTTCTTTTTGTCAAAGCTAATAATAAACTTACCCTTCTCATTATCTCAGCAATTAACAAAAGGAGTGTGTGAATATTTTACAAATTCCACACAGAACCGATAAATTATTTTCTTGCTAAACCATAAAATATTCTAGATATTTTGATATTAAAAATTGTATGTAAACTTACTAACACAAATTACTTAGGCGGATTGCATTTTTATGTTTCTTATCTGTAGTGTCTGTAGTTAACTATTTACACATAATTTTTTATCACATGTTGATTGTATTCAGTTTAAGTTCTGTTGCTTAAGTATAGTAATCAAAATTCTCTAGTCGTTCTCAACTTTCAGCATTTGCGAAAATAAAATTACTTATTAAAACTAAAAAATATGACAAAAACTAAATAGTTACTGTGTAATTTATTTTCATCATTTCCATGTGTGCCGTGAAATATATCAATGTAGTATCTTTTCATGTCATATATAAAAAAAAACTTGTGACACAAAAAGTGAATTGAGTATTATCATTATCTCAATTTAATGTTAATTTCTTACTTAAAGTATTGTTCAAAATCAAATGAAAAATAATATTATAGGCACTGTTACTCTGCACATAAACTACTGTTAAAATTATAATCTCAATGATTTAGCTTAAAAATAATACACACAAGCAATGTTTCCTCTGAGACAGAAGGACCTCACCAAAGACTAACCATAGGGTTGCCAACATTGTGTGGACCAGGAGAGAGGGGAGTAGGAATGTATCCAAGACTACGAATCAGCCTGTGATCAGAGCGGAATTCAGGATGTTCAGCGTGCATACACACAACTTAGAGGGAACATTGCACACAATCTCTTTACAGACTAGAACCAGACCAAAAGGTCCTCACTTCACTGCAATCATAAATAACAACCAAAGTCAGTGTAATAATGTAATATTGTCATGTCGGTACTTAGAAGCTCATATTTAAAATGTTAGTTTATGGTAACATTATAATTATGTACATACTATTTAATTTATGTAAAAGAATTGAGTCTGTTCTTTTGAACCTAATTATTTAAGTATGGGAAAAATAGAAAGTCTTATGTGGTCGGAATAATGCATCATAGTAACTAATAAGGCTATGTATGCATATGGGCAGTTAGTTAATAGTTTCTAGCTTAAGCGGTGAAATGAGTCCTTTATTGGCAATTTATTATGAACATATACATATAGTTTATCTATGGAAGAGACTAGACTGGTACTAAGTAAGGTAGAATTGAAATCTTAATAATTTCATGTAATTAATATGGAATTAATATTACTTTATATTGTTGAGCAATATCTTGTATTTGATCGTTTAAATGCTATTGGACAATTTTCACAATCTAGCTGACTATGCATGAAATAATAATGATTTGTATAAATGTATGTGGACTCACCAAGTAAGTATGTTACACTGACTAATTACTACTTTGGGTTATATTTTTTGATTATCTGCTTTTTTTAATATTATATTGTTATTGCTTCGCACCCTTTTTCTGAGAGTTGGAACACTTGTGTGAAAATATGAATTTAATTCAACTAGAAAATGTTTTCATTAAACTAAAGTTTATTTACATTTGCCAATTCATTTCGACAATGAAAAAACAAGTTAAAATTACTGTTGTATCATTCAGGAAGGTGAAAAATAGATCTTACGGTATCTGGAAATTCTATCATATAGCACTTAGACAAAAAGATTATATAAACACCGCATCTGCAATGTTTTACAATAATACAGAAAAATCTATCTTTACTCAAAATATCACTCGAAAAAACTATTATAGTAAGAGAGAAAATTGATTAAATCTATTCAATTATTTAGGGGAAAATATTATATATAGCAATAAAGAGTTTCAAACCAGATGTATATTATCTAAGCAGAAAATTTATTAAGATAATAGTTTCAAGGCAACTTTTATGCACAAAAGTAGAGAGATTATCTTAGGCAATGATTAAAAAAATAAGAGGATATTCTTAGAGCTGCCAGAGAAATTATTGATTGGCCAAAATATTGATGTGATTTAATGAAAATTATGTTGTAAGACACTTTAAACTAAATAAAAAATAAACATGTTTGTTAAGTTTCACAAATATATGAAGTTTTGATCGTGGTAAAATTTATTAATGTCCAGAAAAATATTGGAGATATAGTTTGTTCTTGCAAATAATTGCAATTTACAAAATATAAATAGAATGGATCACTATCCAAAACTTTTCAATGGAATAAGTACCGACTTCAGATCAATTTTAGATGGCTATTATCATTTAAAAATAAACCACGATAACAAATAGAAACGGTTTGCAATCAAATATTGACATTCTTAAAATGTTATTTGTTTTGTTTTTGGTTTTACCATATCCTACTTATTTTAATTTAATCATTGATTTTATATCATTCAATAAAGATAAAGTTATTACTATTATTATTAAAATGATTTGAGCCATTTAAATATTATATTATCTATTGCTAATTAAAGCAGATAACTCTTAGTAAATAGATAATACGATCATAAAGAATTTAGATTCCAAGATTTAAGAATTTCGAAAAGATGTTTGGTGAATTACTCCAAACATTTATAATATAAGTAGTATTTCAATCACAATGTGATTATTGAAATGATTATTTCTTTGAAACCATGTACGAATGGTAATTTTTTTGTTAAGTAAATTCTTGATCTGATTGAAATGATTGATCAAGCGTATTTTGACTAGAATAAATGAATATCTTCCCTTATATTTAATATCATGGGTGGTTTTTGTCTTGTGTCAGATTAAAAGATAACTATTATGCTTTCTATGCTAATCAATACAGCTAATAAACCAAATCAAAAAATTTGCAAGATAAAAGTAAGATCACAGCCTCACAACATTTTCAAAAATCTTAATTTTAAATAAACTATAATTAATTTTGTCAAAATTTTCAAAATGTACATTCACGGTTCATATAAAAACTCACAAAAAAAACAATGTGATATTTTTCTTTTACACAAGTGAAAATTAGAACTATTCACTCGTCAGGAACTCCAATATTTCCATTGATATTAAAGATACCAACACACTGTTGACTTGAAAAATTATATACAATCATATTTATTGAATATTATGACATGGCGTAACTGCAGACAGTGTTTTTTACATATTGATTGACTTATAGTTTGTCGGTATCTCCAATTTAATTATGCCAATGATATTAGTCAGCATTCTTAACCTTACATCAGTTCACTGAGATTTTCCCTCTCTGATTAAATTTTCATCAGAAACAGATTGTTTTCTCGTACCGAGATCATTTCCTAGTCAGGAACTTGATGAATGCAAACTTGACGACCTGTTCAGATTATGTTTATCACTACTACCTTGATCTTTTTTCACTCTATCACAATTTATATGTGTTAAAATAAAATAGGCAATATCATAATTGTGCCAATAGCTGGTATGTGACGTGATCGCAGATAGATAATTATTGGTAATACCGGAATCACGGACTGCATAATCGATTCTGTACGGCAAGTTGTCTTCAGGGTCTTTTTTGTTATCAATAATATCTTTATCGATCTCGCCTTCCACTGTAACACATTCATTCTTAGTTACATCATCTTTTGGCAATGCTTCTACGACATTCTTTAAAACCTTCAATTCTTCTTTTTTCTCATTGCAAGCTATCTCTTTTAACACTTTCTTATAATCTAAAGACGGTATTAAAAATTCTACATTATCAGAGCTGATATCATTTTGATAGCTGGCTGCTAGGTTGTTATCTGATATGTCTTGCTTGTAATCACTTTCAATATCACTGGAAACTTTAGAATTTGTTGTCTTGCTTGTTGAGGGAGAACAGTGTAGGTCTGAGCCATTGCTTTGCTGTGCATTGTTGACAGCAATCGGTGAGCCTGTTTCAGAACGTTGCCATGGATGTTTTACGTATGACCATATACGCCAAGGACCTATAGTAAAGAATGCATATAAAAATGTTATCAATTTTTATGATAAATATCATAGCAGGATATATACATGATTTCTTCTCTAAAGATTCTAGAATGGTTATAGAAGTAAACTAAATAACATTTGTCACAAACTGAAATCTTTTCATAGATTTTTCTTTATTATGATGGTAATATTGCAATGACGAAAACATGCACAGAATACAAAGAGTATATAATACATACAAGTAATGAATGTGGTACGGTTATGTTACCTTTAGCTGGCGAAGCTTGAGACGTGGGACTGGCAGGTGGTGCTGCATGGTATGGCTGAATACCAACTGGAGGACGAGATGCATGCCATTGGGATATCAATGGCTCCATTCTGAATCAAGCAAAATTGCACAAAAACATTAGTTAATATTGCATAAACATGACAACCTTTCTATTGTATCTCATGATAACACATGTGAAATGTACTTGAGAAAGAATTAGCAGAAGCAGGATTGCAAATCTAAAAAATATTAATTCATTTTAATCAATGATAATTAATATTTTCGACTGATGAATTTAATAATCAATGATATAATAAAGAGGTATCTTTTCTTGAACAGTTGTCTATATGGGAACTTTGTTGGATATTTTGATTTCAAATTTTTTATATTTTTATTTCAGTTGTCTGCTTTCTTTAGGGTTACAAAACTTTCTTATATTACAGTCAGTGAGGCAAGGTTAAAAAGGTGGAGGTGTGGTTGCCAACCCCTGTTCTAGATATTCTGGTATTATCATAGTATATCAAAGTATTATCATAGTATAAGAATATTTGTATTTAATAAATGTTGTAGCACTAGTGAATTATTTGCTTTTGACTTGTAGCTGATCTAATGCCAGTTTTGAAGACTGAGATAAGTCATTTCATCACTGTCCTTTTGGGCAACAAATTTTATATATTATAATATTTATCAGTGATTCAATGCAGATTATCCACACAGAATTAGTGAATTCAATTTTACTGCATCACACAGTCAAATTCTACTATGGCGAATATTGAAATTTCCAGTATAACGAGCATTGTTAGCATCATTGTTAAGGAAATAGTTAATAACTAATATTTGTTCCAAAATTTCAAAAACCATACCTATAGGCAACGGGATCAGAAAGATGAAAAATGTTATAGAGCTTCGGATGGAAGTCGGGTGGTAAGACTCGGTGCAGAGAAGGCTCCGGATGACGCATTGCCAAGAACACGCTCAAAGGAGAACCCAAACAAAATAGCTGATCCAATTGAAACGTCAATGTTTGGCGCACACCACCCGATGACTGAAAAATAAAGTTGTCAAAAATCAAATTTGGAAAATTTTGTGTTTAATCATATTATTACACATAACTTATTTTAAACACCTGTAGAGTAACCTGGTCCTTTAATTATGCAGGCTACATAATAAAATCAAAATAAAAAAATTATTCCATTATATCTCTACACATCAAACAGTTTAAAACAAAGAAATCATTTTTTTGGTAATTTTACATAAGTGTCTATTTCAGACAGAAATATCAATTGAAGTATAAGTAATGATCTAATATAATATACTTACGGAATCTGCACACTTATCACAACCAATGTCATAATTAGTAATTATGTCATAAACAATCACACAGCCAAGAGAGTGGGCGACCGCGCTGAAGCCACCTTTGTATGTTGGATTGCGAGCCATGAACATTGTGTGCAGCCGGTTTAATTCTCGGCGCAGATCTTCTTGTACCTGAATAAATAAACATTTGGTAGATTATAGAAAGATATATTAAATTACAAGTGTATGTAAAAATATATTTCGTACAAATGAAATCATATAATAAAGTTAGCTTTAAGAGTTTTATAAACTAGTAATTCTTCTTACACACTTGCAGTTAAATTTCTTTTAGATCTCAATATTATTGCCAGATTTCATTTCTCTGAAACCTGTAGTATTTTCGGGAATAATGGTAATCTCTTGCAGGAAGGGAAAAAAACTCTAGACTGAGATAACAAATAAGGACTAATACTAATTCTTTACAAAGGGTTAAAATGACATGATTTCATTCCACACCTGTCTTCCGTAGAGTTGACTGGTATAATACATGACATCCATAGCGGCATCATTGATAGCTCTGCGTAGTGCAGGAGCCCCCGGGGGTGCAGCGGCCGCCAGTAAGGCTGCTGCTGCGCCTCGCTCGCCTGCACGCCACCGCGCTGGAAAGAGCTCAGCCCGTCCACTGATATTGTATTGCACTCGTAGCCAATCACAGGATGCTCTCAGCCTGAATGATGAAGAGAGATTATGATAGCTATGTTTATGAAATATAATATAAATATAAGGATATTGAAATGATCTATGAATGTTGTAAAACACTATTTTCATTATGAATTATGAAAATTAAGTAATCACCATATTATTTGTCATCTAATGGAGTCTTTTTAAGCTTCTTAAATATCGTTCTCAAGAGATGTCAGGAGTTTTTGATTCCTTTTAGTGATAGATATATTTTCTATTCAAACCTTTACTGGCAAAAGATATGTCTCAACTTACGCATTAGTATTTCTGATAATTCTTCCGGCATCCATCTTCTGTCCAATGCCATGTATAACAAACACCACATGTGTAATATCAGGGGGTCTTTCTGATACAGACGCTCTTGTTCTATACCCTCGACGTAGCCTGTATCCAGTTGCTGGAGAATGAAAAGAAGAAATATTATTCAGCGAGTTGAGAGATATATATTTTGTACGGAAACTGTTTCCTTAAAACTTTAACTTCTATGATGTTTTTCAAAATCCTAGAATGTGATTTTAATACACATGATTTCATTTTTTCTATTCAAATCATAATCTATATCGAAAGTTTTTAAAATGATTTTTATAAATATATTTAATAAACTTTATTAAGTCAATTAAGTGTATTATTTTCAATGGTTAAAATATAATCGAATTGAGTCACGGAAATGGCTCAGACAAGCTGTTACTAACAGCGAACAATTGTATACCCAGAAGTTAATGGCTTTATGTATTGTAGTATTTTACTGACATTGATAGAATCCAAGTTTTTGTGTGACACTTCTGACTAGTTGTCGAGGAGCTCCACCCCAATAAAGATATACTTCACAGCTGGACATCCATTCCACATGAAATTGCTGGAAGTGCTCAGAATGGACCGCCACACCTTTTGGAAAGGAAAATGAACGGTTAAATCATTGCGTAAGAAAAAAGTATATACAAAAGGAAACATATATTTTAAAACAATGATGTAATGTATTCCATTGATGAAAACATAGTTTACTATATCATAGTAAAACTATAGTCGTTAGTTCATATTTCCCATAAACATACATCTCATTTTTATGTAACGACAGGACCCAAATCTTTGATTTGCAGTTTTAAGCGATTCACAAGAGTGTGCATTAATTTATTTGGTCACAGCTAAAATCAATAAGTGTGAATATAAAAATATGTATAAAGCAATACAAACCTGGCGGCACTGCTTGTTTCTCCACATTCTCATTGGCCTTTTGACCAAACAATCGAAGTTGTTCCACTTCCAAAACTTCACCGTGTCGGCCTTCTAATGGTTGCCAACTGCCATCGTAGAAGTAGAGGCCTCTGTGAAGGTAAGCAGGAATTCGTTTTGGATACACATAAATAAAAGTATTACAAAATACAAATCAATTATCAATATCATGCTAATTGTCAATAATATTGACAGCACAATGTGAGTTATTTTTTTTACTAGCTATATTAAAAAAGAAGCAACGTAATTGCATTTGATTTAAAATTTATTTAGAAGTAAGTTGTATATTTTTCAAAACACACCCTTTATTCATATTTCTATTAATTTATTAGTAATTTGTTGTTTTAAATGAATATACATTATAGTACGTGTTTTTGTGGATTGTCTTTAATACATAAAAAGAAAAAAGAGATCATTTATAAGTTATACAAACATTTAGTCGTTCTAGGAAATGAATACTAAATAACAACTCTATATTATGATTAGTATTTAAAATAGTAAATCCTATACCAGTTTACCAATATATTTATAAAATGCTGAATACTAAAAGAGATAAGAAAATAATGAAATCTGCAAACCTAGTGATGACGCATTTCTCTCCTGGCCAATAAATTGATTCACAGCTCATCTTCTTTAAATCTACCTCGTACATTCCTATAAATTGTTAGTTCGTTAAAAAGCGATTTAAAATTAATATGTACACCTTTTCCAATGTTATTATCCATATTAATATTATACCCTAATTATTATTACATTACAAAGTCTGAAACTAGCATAATTAGCTCGGTTACTGAATTGGTAAGCGTGCGCTTAACACTGAAGGTTTCAGGATCGAATTTTGTACTCATGAACTGCACTGCGGATTATGGGTTTACATGAATTTTATTTTTAATGGTTTCATCTAATTAAAAAATATCAGTTCGAAGGTAATTTTTCCTTGATATGGAGTGAATTATTCACATTCTTTAAAACTACGAGTTGAAAGACGAGGCAATGAGCGCATATATCTTGCATAATATTTACAGGATTAATTGTTCAAGTCAGTTTCAGTTTTACTGTTTGACATTTGTCATAAGCAAGAACTAACCTCAAATGTAATACTTAAATATGGTTTATTTTTTAGTTGGAATATATTCACACAAGTCAATAACTGAGAAAAATGGATATTTAAAAATAAAAACTTGAGTTGCAGATCAAGATACTTGTAAGAACACCATAATGAAGCCTTGGGAACTCAAGAATAATCATGAAGTATTATCACCTCCTCGTACAACAATTCTATCCGTATCTAGAGATGTATCCTCATCAAAGCTTCCTGCATTTGAAGAATCCTGTGAATTACTTTTACTGCTGCAATCTTTAAATGCTGCACCGCATGATTGTTGCTTTTCTATCGGTGCTCCTTGTTCTGATGGAAACCCGTTTACACCTCTGAAAAAAAATATTAGTATGATGGGAGGTATTTATTTTTATACTATAAGGGTTTATACATAAATAGATTTTTTGGGGTTTTATGTTATATATTTCATTTATTCAAATTGACTTGTAACTGTTAAGAAATAAGATAAAACTAAAAAAAATTATGAGAATTTACTAATGATCTAAAGATTAACAATTTGTATACCAAATCTTTTGATTTGATTATGTTTTTATTATAATTTTATTTGGACAATGTTCAAATGTTTAAAACAACTATTGACAAGCATTGTTGAGTATGCGATATTCAAATATTGTTAAGGGAACCAAACGGATAGAATATAAATTCAATATTATTGTTCAATCACATTCAAAAATGATATAATTTAAATTGTAAATTTATAACTGCATTTTAACATACATTTTGGAATCTGAATCATCATCTTTTCGGCATTTTTTCACGGGAGATATGGATAGCTCATCTTTTGCAGTATCAGCTGACAAAGTCACTAGTGTGTCTTCACTTGTGAAGGTATTTTGATCACTATTGAATGACACTTTGTGTAATGTGACCACATCAGAATTGGCTGTGTCTGATTCTGGATTTAATTGGCAATCTACTGAATAAGTCTCCCTGTATTTGTTTTCAATAAGGAGAGAATCATAGCCATTGAATTCACTCCATACTTTATCATCTAGAGGTTTATAGAACCATCGGACCTAAAATAAATTACATCACTGATAAGAAAACTGAAAACATTATGAGAATATTAATTCTACTTTTTTAACACTCGCCTTACTATCGCTTCAGGTATGGTGATGGCGCCTGAGTGTCTAGTAAAATAAATATGTTTTAAATTCAAATTATACAAACATGATTGATACACATGATAAGATTTGTTTACATGTGTTTTCTGGTTGCCTACATAACAACTTTTGATGCCAATATAAGAGTAAAAATTTGCGAAATCTCTGTGACTACCTTAATTGCAGACAACAGGGTAAAAAATAATCGAAAAATTATATAAAAAAGACGTTTCTGGTAAAACTTTCTTATACACATAAAAATAACAAATTAAAATAGGTACCTCTTCAGCAGTAAGTGGTTCAACTATCGATGTACTAAGTTCCAATCCTAGAGGCTCCCAAGCTGGACTCATGGTACTTTCACTAGTAGTACTCACAAACAATACTTCATCCTCCTCCGGAAGGCTAGTAGGAGGAAACTCAAACTCATCTAATTGGTTTTCATCTTTCAATTGTGGCCTGTTCGGAGTTCTCTCTTCGCTTGAGACATTTACAAAACCACTGATATTTGTTGTAACATTATTATATTTCTGCAAAAGCTCTGAATTAGTTAAATCTGTGGCTGAATAAAACCGCGAAAAGAGCTTTTGATAGTTCATACTTTGATTATTTTTAGAAAAATTCTACCTTTAAACAAAGAGATCATAAAATTACAAACGTTAGCCAAACAAAATGACGACTAATCTAATTATGTTTCACGCGCGAGTATTTGTCTAACTCCACTATTGAAGGCCTCGGTGCACGTGTACCAAGTGGACTTAGTAAATTTATGTATGATAAGGTAGTACTTTTGTTTATTGACGTCCAGCGGAATGTCAAAAATGTACCTGTCAAAAAGAACCATAGATATAGCACACATTTATATATGTGTATACATCGAGTTGCTAGAAAACTGATACTTTCTCCATTTTATCAAACTTGTAATATAGTCGTTATATAATATATCAACTAAACGTATTTATTTTATCTGATTCACAATTTATATAATTGTTTAATCATTTCTATAAGACCATGTTACAGATATAGATAGCTGGCTACACTAAAGAGCTATTTTGTTAGTTTATGGTAATATGTTTGTTTATGAGTAATCTTGACTGTCGCTCGGTCTGATAATACATATTTTTTAATAAAATGAATAATTAAATACAAAAATAGTCGATTCGCAATGTTAAGTTTCTTATAAAGGAGTTGTAAATATTTTTCTTATTTACATAGCATAGTTTCAATTCTAACAATGATGGACGCTGAGAGTAAAAAACAGAAAGTCGAAGGTATGTTATATGTCAAACATTTTTTTTGCTTCTATTACTCTATTAGGCATATAGTATCAATTTATACGTTGAAACAAATTCTTGCATTACTGTCTCTTGTTTACCATGTTTGTGATATTTACATCTACATTCAACCGCTCGATCTAACCTTACTAACCTAACATATTTTGGCGGCAAATCGTTGTACGAATGCAGAACTATCCTAAGTCAAATTGAGTTTTCTACTAAAAGTGGCGTACAGTACAGCATACTTGTCCATCATATGCGACTACAGTTGTACCTTGTGTATAAACATAATATATTATAAAATAAATTTCATTAAACCCATTATGTACTCAATTATTATATTTCATCGAAATTTAGAACAACCAAAAACATACTTATTGCAAATTATATTTACTTACCCATATTGGTAATATAAATCAATAAAAAAAATTGTAAAAAGAAAAGTTTTTACCAAGAGTGTCCAAAAGTTTTAGCTCGCGTGGTGGATAATTATTGATTTCTCCCATAAAAAATCGCCCTATAAACGATCCCCAAATGATTTGGAACCCACTATCGCCCTCCTTAGGAGGCTTTAACGGCCATATTAAGTAATTTATGGTTTACAGAATAGCATGAGAAATTTAAAAATGTTTTGTTATTCTCCCTGTTGCCGTAGAGGTTAGTGTGCGCACCTTGCTTCCAAGAAATGTGGGTATGATTCCCACATCTCCAGGATGTTAAAAAATCCGAAAATACAGAACTGTATGCCCATTAAGTTGGACAGTTTTCTGACAACCAATTCCCGTGAAATATTATCTGTCAAGACATGACTTCACATTGTGGAGATCCATATACTCTAATTTCGGTCAAAACATTATAAAGTAAAAGTAATGGTTATAAAATCTAAGTAACTCAGAATATGGTCTTCGTTTTTTCATTTTGAATGAATGCTATTTATTCATTCAACAATTTATGAGTTTAGTAGTTTTACCTACGAGAGATGTGTAATGAGAGAGAATTTCATTATCATTTAGAATCTCTGGAGGTAACCGGAGTTTCAAGAAGCGGCCGTGTTCGCAAAAAGAGTTCTAAGCTGACTGATTTTGAATCACCGGATGACATTGACTCCCGTAGAACGGTTCGGGCACCTCCCTCTGCCCAAAAAAGTGGTTCTAGGCCACCTATGCAGTCACATGGACATACCCCATCCAATGTGCACCAACATCCTCAGGGTCATCATGCTGGTCCGCAGATGGGCCGGATGGATGAGGGGGATGATTTACACCATCCGGGTAATAGTGAAGAAGACGCAGATGGGATGGGAGGCTCTGGAAGCGATTCTGACTTCTATGATGCCACACTTGATAACCAAGATAGGTAAGAATAGTTTTGATTGTCAATCAACTTGCCACACCATAAACTATTTGATTTTCAGCAGTACTTTTTTATAAATTTGATTGTTAATAATATATCACACTACAATTATAAAACCATGTTATTTTTAAGTAGCTTAGAGGTACGAAGGATTAAGCCTTTCATTTTGCTAGAAAAGTAGAATTTCTGACCGAATATACTCATTTTAAAAATATACATTTATAAAATAGAAAATTTGTTCTTTTGAAAATATTAGATAATCGATATTTACCGCATTACGAATTTTCTTATGAATAATCATTTATTTAATGTGATTTTTATGAAATTATGTGTCATCATGAAATTGGAACATTGTGCCATAGATTCACTACACCATCGGTGGATTGTTGAACAACTGATTTTGACTTACAATATTATCTTTTATTTCAGTATGGAATCTATGGATACAGATGACGGAAATCATTCAGATGTCGACGTGCCTCTTGATTCATCAGGGGAGGCAAACAGACTATCACACTCAGGGTCAGATGGCAGACATCACTCCAATGAACTTGAGAGTCGGCCTTCGCACTCACTTTACATGATGGAGAAGAGTAACAAGAAGAAACTCCTGGTGAAAGACGGCAAAGTGGTCGGCCGAGCTAAGGCGCAGCGAAAAGATAAAGGTAATAAACTATTTAACTTTAACGAGTGTTCACTATTATTTCAAACACAAATGAGTTCAATATTAATCCATAATGCCAACATGTAATACCACTGTAGTCGATTTCATAATTAAGTTAATATCAATATGCTTCAAATATCTCTCGTATTGCCATCGTGTTTATGCACCTACATACTATATTTTTAGTTCCATACCTCCATCTTCACTTGGAATTATCTTTGCAGTTAGTTTTTCATCATAATTGATTATCAGTCAATCACTCAGCACATCAGGCATTTAAGCATGCATTTTATAAAATTTCGATGTAATTATAGTACTTGTAATAGTAGCTCCTGGACTCGTGGCGTGCATGCTTACCAACTCGGTTGCAAGGCCTACTTGTGATGGCTGATATCATATTATTTTGCTTCATCTATTTTCTGCATTTATAAAAACGGCATTAAAATGCTTTGGAACTAAAAAAAAAAGAAAGTAAAAGAAATGGCTATTGAAACTTACCAATAAAATATATATATTTTCCATAATTACGTTAGCTAAAGGTGATGTCGGTTTGCTGGAAATCCTTGGAATTTCATGCTTTGTTGAGATTAATTAGCTCATTTATTGTAACTTAATAATAAGACTTATAAAAACATAGGGAAAACTTAATCTATTTCATAATGCATTGAGACAACTAAAGCAACTAAATGCACCATATTTCTTCTTTCAAATAATTTCGAAAATATCATCCACATCCGACAAGGTCAAACAATCAAGCGTCAGTTATTGTTATTACTACAGTACAGTAATATTTGTCCCCCTGGTGGCTTAGAGGTCACCGTGTTCATTTCACAATTGGTTTGCTACCACAAGCGATTGGCTGACAACCAATTCCCTTGAAATATAGTCTGTCAAAATATTTTTTTAGATTGCAGATATGTATATATTCTATAAAAATATACAGTAGCAGTGAAAATTTTTTTAAGGTAAAACAAAGATTTGAAAATGAATCCAGCATTATAATAAGTTGACATTTTTGGCTTTAGTGAAGTCAAATTTATTATTTGGTATTTCCTTTTTTAAGGTAAAAGCCGCATAACAGCCTACATGATGTGGTCACGTGATGTGAGAAATGACCTCACTCGGAAGTATCCCGAGATGGACTTTTCTGCCATTTCTAAGAGACTCGGGGAAATGTGGGCTAATGTTAGTATTACATAAAAAATAATTTTATACCATTCAGAAGCCATTTTATTTATCACTAATTTCGATGTTATTATATGCTGTTGCAGGTAAACTATCTTGAGCGGTATGTTTGGAAACGTAAAGCGAAACGTTTGTCTGCTAAGAAAGCTGAACAAACCCCTGTCAAGACTGTTTCAAATGGTAATCGATTATTAATGCTAACTGAACTCAACGTGTGCGATGGTAACGGATTTTAATTAGAAAGTCATGTAGAAGTTGCATACTCCGATATATAGTTTTATTAATTGCCTAACACAGCTTGATTCCATTGAATACGAGACTGATCTGCGGCGTGAGACAATACTGGGTGTGCTGTGGTGCATTTCTCCACTATAAGAGATATATGAGAAATGTCGCCAATATGGCATATAAAAAAATAAAAGGCACTCAAAGTAACTTTCTAATATTAATATCACATCTCTCGTGTCTTGGCATATATGGAAAAGAGGTTATTAAACCAACTGTGTACTGATCTTTTTTATCCTTGTATTCCTGCAGTTTCTACAAATCCAGTGAAAGGTCAACAATCCGCGAATCATAATACATCAAATGTCACTCCACCCAACCAGCACGGACATAGTCAGCACTCATCGAGAAGTCGACATCAATCTCATAGCAAACCGAGTGGTCATGCAGTCAATTCGGTAAAAGATCATTTTGATATTAATTAATTAATATTTTTGACTGATGGTGCTTGATGGAAATTGATTTTAAATT